>JAMJFZ010001458.1:0-119970 GCA_026225945.1 Cricetomys ansorgei
AAGTCTTTAATGATTTTGTGTTTAAATAAAGCCCTTGACAGTCACAAATTGTCAGAATATGTCAAGCCATACCGAGATGTGCTTCCTCTCTGTCAGTCTCTTATAAAACAAAACTGAATGGTTTCCTGCATCTGATTCCTCCCTCACCACTCTTACGTCCATCCACTTTAAGCTCTGCCCTCACCAAGATTGGACCTCTGGACATTCTGATGATGATGATAGCATATACTTATAATGTTGATCTGACACCATTTTGATTATGATGGTAGTTTCTTCTGAATATAATGCCATATCCTTCTTATTACATTGCTGTTGTCACAGAATCCACATTAAGAAGTCATTTCTTTCCAATTTTCACATCATTTCCTTCCAAATATGAGAATGTGTCACATCCTCAATATGTAATTGATGAGTAGTAATTTCCTTCCATTTTTACAGAAATATCTTCCTTATTTTGATTTCCTTTCTTTATAGTGTTGAAGTCATATCACAGTGTAGTGTCATTTTCTTACAATTGTGATGACAAATGCTTACATTCATGATATCAAGAACTCCACATTATGATAGGA
Source organism: Cricetomys ansorgei (assembly GCA_026225945.1). Lineage (NCBI taxonomy): Eukaryota > Metazoa > Chordata > Mammalia > Rodentia > Nesomyidae > Cricetomys > Cricetomys ansorgei. The sequence continues at coordinate 570 of JAMJFZ010001458.1, forward strand.
GTCTTACAATGATCAGATAATTTGTTTCCAATAATGATAAACTTTATGGCATTAACTTTGTAACATCACCCAAAATGTGATGTCTGTTCTGTCTAATCATGCTTTCTTACATTTTTATTATGGTGCCATATACTTATATCATCGACCTCATGTCATCATGATTATGGTGTCCATTTCATCCAATCATTATTACATATTCTTACATTGATGTTAACACATCCATCTAATTATGATGTCAGTTCCTTTTAATTATGATATCACACATTCACATGGATGATGTCACATGGGTTGCTATGCTGTCAGTTTCTTCCAATAAGATGTCATTTTTTAGCACTGGTGACGTCATAAAACACCTAATTTTGATATCATACTCTTCCAATTCTAATCATTGTCTTCAAATTGTGATATTGCATACTTGCATTGATAGTGTCATACCATCCAAAATATTATGTAGACTTCTCCCAATTATGATTTCATCTATAAATTGTGATGTGTATATACATTTTTTGCCCTCTCTCCATCACAATTATTATGCCAGTTTTTTCTAATTTTGATGACATATATTTCACATTGATGATGATGTCATGTTGTCCACATTAAGATGCTCTATCCTTCATTCAATCACACATTTTTCTTCTAAGTGTGATGACCCAGGCCTAGGTTGCCAGTGACACGTCATCAAAATTGTATCACATATTTACATTGTTGTTGTCACAGAAGACTAAAGCGATCAACAATGGCTCAAGATCTTCAATCCCAAAAGACACAAGAACCAACAACATATGGTGAAATATAGAGTGTAGCAGTATGTTGATATGTGAGTTCACCTAGGCCAACAAAGTGGCATAATGATAAATGAAAATTCCTGTCAGACTTTAGCTGAGGGAACCACTATCATGGCAAGCACCATGCTGAACAGAGAGCGAAACCTTGACTGTCACTGTTCAGGTGTGTTTTTATTGCTATAGAATTCCTCAGGTGTTCTATTGATTGCATATGAAGAGCATGACCCAAACAAATATCCCCCACTAATCCAAAACTGGCAGACACTACAAAACAGCAAGACCTAGGCTGCCCCTCACCCAACAGTGCACAAAATTACTTTAAACATAAATAAAAATAAACTTCCACAATAATAGAGGAATATAAAATATACTTGAGTATAAAATATACAAAACCAAAACAATAACAACAAATCTACAAACGTTACAGCATCTCAACTGCTCGCTGCCTGTTGGTTGCATGAGAGGGAATCATAAGAATTTTTCTGGGTTCATCAGGAAACTTTTATGATCTCACAGTCACAATTTCATTGTAGTATTTGGGTGCCTCTGATTCTTTACCTTGCACTTGAGACATTTTGACCTCATACTGGATTGACTCATCCAACCTTGATTTGAGTGTTTTTGCCTCGTCTTAGTTGTATACTTTTTATACTGTATTCTGTTGATATCCTTGTGAGACCTGTTCTTTTTTTCGATGGGAAATAGAAGACCAGTGCATCTGTGAGGGAAGAGGGAAAGGATAGGTTAGAAAGAAAAAAAAAACTGATTTCATGATGTATTATTGCATGAGAGAAGAAAAACAAGAAGCAAAAAAAACTGAGAAGATGCCACATTAGAGAAAAACACCTACCTCATCAAAAAGGCCTAGTTTAAGAAATGAGTTCAAAATCTGGTGAAAACATACCCAGTGGAGAACTGACCCATTGTGGACACTTTTGAAGACCAAAGTTTCCATTCCATATTGACAATTCATAGGAAACAGAATTTCTTCACCATTATTCTTTTTCAATTTTATACACAGTGTAACCTGTGCCAGGTGGCATTACTATCTTTACTTCTAATGCAAGATGTGAAATCAAGCTTTCAAGACTTAAGCAATGGCTTGACTTAAAACAACATTTGCTGAAATGAAAGGTTGAAGCAGATACTGATATTGAGTTAAACAAAACAAAAACAAAACCAAGAGCAACAGCATCTAAGCTTATACATTAATACTGGCTGTTTGACAGGGGATACTGAGAATTTCATTGGTGTCATTGAGGAAAACCATTGTGATCTCATACACAGTAACAAGTTAATTAAAATTTCTAGTGTCACACAGTTCCCATTCACTCATGAAAGTTCACTATAAACTTAATTGCTTTCTCCAAAATCACAAGTCTATCTTTTGAGTTCTAACTCCTTTTTACTGCTCTTACCAACAAATTATGGTAAAATTGGGTTCTGTAAAGCACTCAAATGAATGAATGTATTACTTGGCCAGTCTAGTATATTCATAGATTCTTAGACATATTTCAGATTTTTGTGCTTTCATATCACTAGACAGGATATCAACACCAATCTGTTCTGCTTTCAGATACTTCTCACTCAAAAGGACACAAGTTCTCTTTAACATGCTCTTTTGAATAGCAGGAATCAAAACCCAGTGAAAGATGCAAAGCAGTAGAGGAAATAGGATTACAAATATCTCTTCCTGAACAAACACACAAACACTGAGATACACACACACACAAACACGCAAAACACACACACACAAACACACACACACCACAGGATATCTCAGATGTCGTATATGCTGACAAATATCCATGATGCTTCTATTGATTCACTAGCACGTGTACAAAGAACAAAATACTTATTTTGGCTTCCTGGAAAATTGCAATTATTAACATTGGGAAAAGCACATTAGCAAATTTCAGTCACAAAATCTTAGGACAATCTAAGGAATAAACTGCAAAAGCTGTCTTCCCTCACTATTGATTATCTTTGAGAAAGACCAGAGACAAAGACAACACTCTTGGGTTCCTAGTAGACAATCTTTCCCACCATCACACCTCTTCTGTACAAACTGAAACCAGAATGACCTAATTTTACTGCAGAAACTGAATATTATGCATTTTGGCCTGTTACGAATTCTCACCAGGAGCAGACCAATGTTATTAAATTGACTGATAAGCTGCTGTTCACCCAGATGTCAGTCTATTTCAGTCAATATGCTAGACACAAGACTATACTCATTGTACTGTCTATAATAAATACTTAGCTCTCTGATCCATTCATTATAACCTGTATCATTCTGAGCTTCTGTTGATGGTTGTGATTGCATGGGGCACAAATCAAAGATTGATCATTGTTCCTCTTTTTTAAAAAGGAGAGGACAATTAATAAATATGCTATCCTAATAATTCATGTACATGGCACCAGTTACCAGGTTTTCTATACATTTTGAGGCTTGACTTCTTTTCTAACGGAGAGTACACAGTGTGTATGTTTAACCCACTACTTCATTAGAATTTTAACTTCTATCCCCTACCAATGAATACAATTAGCCAATGATTTTTATATACTCAGTCACAGGGATGGACAATTATACTAATGAGAATACATGCTTCTGAACATTGTACTGTACTCCCAGTGTCAACCAGTGGGCTCCTCCACACAGTTGTGATTGCATGCGGATTTCACATTAGAACAATCTTTCTTTTTTAAGCTTTAATGTGGGGAGAAGGAGACGAGCTGAACTTCATCTACAACAGGCAGAATATTCTCCCTGACCTCTGAACAATCCAAGACTTGCATTACAATCAGGGGAAGAACACATTATGTGTGATCTTAGGCTAATTTTTGAGTTTTTTGAGCCCCAGGTCCTACCATGGATTAAAGTCCTATGATACCCATTCTTCTACTGTAATCAGGGATTAACTTGCCAAAAAGAATGAACACATGACATGAAAATATGATAGCTGAAAGCATTTCTCAATCTGGATCCTTGAATTCATCTTGGAGAACTTGACATCGTGGAGTTAAGTAAGACCATATTTAAACTGATTCAACTATTCCAGGAGTCGTATTTTCTACACAAGCCACACAAGCAATGAAACTGAAAAAGCTAACTCTTTCTATTTCATTGATTTGTAATATCCTTTGATCCCTATATGAAGGTTTCCGGTTCTATAATTTACACCAAGAATAATCATACAACATTCAGCTTTTTGATGATACTAAACTTTTAGCTGTAAAAGATTCCTAGTCTGCAAATCAAGCTACATTACTCCCAACTCCTTCTAATAACAATAGATTTGAAGTTTTGCTTTCAAAAATATTGTCTGACAGGAAGTTGCACTAAGAGTAACCATACAACTCTTCTAATGAAAGACATTTAAAATGAAAAAGAAAGATAAGAAGGGAAGAATAAAACAAAATGAAAGATGAAGAAATATATGTAATTAGGAGTGAATAATAAAGATACAATAATAAAATAGTAACAATATACAAAATATAAATGTAATAAAAAGTTTACTAATTTATTTTTTACTTATTATTACTTATTTTTATTTATTACTAAAATAATTACTAATGAATAAATGTATAAAAATAAATGAATATATATAAACATAAATATAAGTAAAAAAAATTTTAAAAAAAATATGAAAAAAAATATTAATATAATAAAGTTGAAAATAGAACATGATAAGGAGGCATGGATGTAGAAAAGAAGAATTGAGTATGAATGGATGAATTGAAAGTAGGACAGATGATTAGGAATGTTGTATTATGTAGGTAGTGGGGTATATGCCAAGAAATGTGCAATGAGTGTGTATAGAGAACAGAGAAGGAAGCTTAGGACAGTGATTGGAGTTGTGTTAAATTTGGATCTCTCATTTTTTCTGCTAGGAAAAAAGAAAAGGCCTCGTAAGTACCTCTTTGCCAAGCCCCATATGCACTCCTCGGTGACTACTATTATGCATCCCTGCTGATTATGGCCACAGTGGGCATCTGGCAATGTGTTTTTATCTCTCTTAGAACAAGAAATCTAGAAATCTGCATGTCTGAGGAGATTTCACTAGTCTCCAGACTCACAATACTTCAAATTCCAAAGGCTATAAGTGACCAATGCCATGTTCTGAAGGAAGCAGACTACCCTCACTGCAAGGCCTGAAAAGAAATCCAAAGGAAAGAAAGCAGTGTGTGTATCACCAATATGATTCTGATTCATGGTAGTATTTCATCTGTAATATCATATGTTTTTTAATCTAGGTCCATTTAATGTGCCCTCTGTAGAGACAATTTTCCCAATTTTCAGCCTATTCAAAGACTCCTATGTGGCAACTCACTCACTTTTTTAGACAATGCTGGAAAGTGATATTATCCCCATGTTGAGTAAGTGGAATGGACTTAGGGCTGAAGATTGTACAGGATTCTCATTTCCAACAAATATAGACACTTTCTGGTAAAATGGCTCCAACTTAATGAGAGAACCCATTTGAGAAAATATGTTGAATTCCATTATATGCTGGATGAGCCTGAAGAAGTCTGAAGAACAGATCATTGACACTGGAACTAAAGACAGAGAAGACATCCCAAATGAAATGGGAAAAATCCTGATTTGTACATGGTATTGGACCCTCGGCTGTTATCATGGCCCCATGTTTAACTGTCAAGGGATTTCAAGGGAATTCCATACACCTTTAACTGATTAATATTAGATCCCATGCTACTCATTCTTCTACCTGCAAATAGGGAGTAGCTTGCCAAGGAGGGAAGCATGACATACCAAGGAGGAAAAAAGGCGCCTGGAAGGCTTTCTCAACTGTGATCATTTCATTCCTCCTGGGAATCTAGACCAAGGTGGAGTGAAGTGACCCCAGACTAAAAATGGGTCAATTAGCCCATGAAGCATTTTTCCTAGATAAGGGACATAAGCAGTGTAAGTGGACACAAGAAACTCTACTGATTCACTGAATTTAATCTCCTTTGTATACCTTCATAGGATTTCTGCTTCTCCTTATTTTCCCCATGAAGAAAGTCATAATGTCTGCTTACTAAAGCTAGCTGAGGCAGATGCCTAAACTACAGACCAAGGCACAGTGCTCAGAAAACCTTGTACTAGTTCTGGTTTCTTGCCTAAACATTATCTGACCCATAATTGGTGCATGATTAAAATACAGCTGTGCTAAGAGATGACATTTAAATCAAATAAAAATGAAAAAAGCAAAGAGGTAAAAAAAACAAAAAAGAAATAAAGAAGAAAAAGAAACTAAACAGATTCTGAAAGGAACATGAGTAAGAAAAGAACCAAGGATAAATGATGGGAAGTAAACAGTCACCTATGTAGAAAAGAAAACAGGGAGAATGCCATAAAGGACAGGTAGTTGGGAGGGTTTTACTTATGTAGTTAGTGGGGAATATTCTCCTGTATAGAGTTAACTTTAGGTGAAAAGAAATAATGAGAAAAGAAGACATGAATGAGAAATGAAGTGAATACAAGTGTTTTGTTAAGGTCAAAAAAGGGTGCTTTAATCTAGTAATAGTATATTCTCAAAAATGATATTGAGTAATTAGTATTTCGCTTATCTAAGGAATGCTATTTCTTGCACTCCAACATTTCTTCCTTTCTGTAGACCTTTGTTTAGGACTGTGGTCTTCTCCTGTTTCATTTTGCCTATCTATTGTTAGGCTTTTCTAACTTCAGTTTAGGCTGTCATTCATGTCAACTTTTGTTAGATTGGATAGAAGAATCGGGGTATTCGGGAAGTTTTGGCAAGAACAAATAGAAGTGGAAAATATGATTACCTTAAAATGAAAAAATAAAAGCAAAAACAAACATTGAAGGGAAGAAATGCATGTTCACACCAGGATGTGCTTGGGAAAACATTAGCAGAACGTATAGTGTTTCATAAATGAGTTATGGGTGCCTGTGGAGAGCAGTAAAATCTCCTTGAGACAATGATTGGGGCTGTGTGATTTTGAGATATCTATGTTTTCTGCTAGGAAGTCAGGAATGGAGCCCATCAACTCTCTCCCTTTCCGAAGCCCCAAAAGTAAGACTGTCGTATGAATACTGTTTCGCATCCTTGCTAAGCCGTTTTGTCTCCATGAGGTCAAGAATTCTAGAACACCACTTACCTCAAGAAACTGCACTTTTCACCCGGGTAACCAGACCTTGGGAAGAATGAGCTTTTGGGGTGTCCTGGAGGAAGCAATCATCCCTTTAATCCAAAGTAAATTAGTTTTTGCATTAACATGACAATTCTGATTTGGTGTAGTATTTCACCTGGAATGTCATAAGACATGCTGCTTAGAACATAGTTCTATTTACTGGGACCTCTGCATAACTGCTTACCATAAGTGTCCCACGTGGCAAACCACTCACTATTTTAGGCAATTCTGCCAAGTGATGTTTTTCCCATCTTGGTAAATGGTCTTAGGGATAAAGATTGAACAGAATCTCATTTTCAATGATCAGATATACTGCCTAGTAAAATGGCAAGTCAATCCTAATTTCTAACACATTATGAAAACAGAATGGAAATCCATTGTGAGGTGGATGAGGATACAGAATCGTGAGATATAATGTCACTGACACTGGTCCAAAATCAGAGCTGAGATGCCCCCAACATGGAATAGCAACTCCTGAATTGTACAGGCTGCAGTACTCGAAGCTGTGGTCTTGGCCATATTTAATTTTGACATACAAAGCAGTCAGTCTTTCCTGGTCGTAATGACACAGTGAACCCAGGCACTCACAAAACACAAATATTAGAAGTTCAAAGAGACTATAGTAGTGAAAAAAACCTACCTCATCACCCAGAAACTATTCTATGAAATAACTATAGCTTGTGAGAACCAGTACACAATGTGAAACTCACCTTGTCCTCGATATCAGAGGCCTCAGCTTTCTCTACAAAGTTGAAACCTTGCATGAGAAGATATCCACTGACTACAGCCTATGTTACCAGTGAACCTATCCTTGGGTTCTAGTGAGAGGTACAATTTATCATCCAGAACTTGTGTCATAGTTTTTTTGGAAACATCATCTCCAACGTAGAAATTCAGAAATTCATCAATGCATAAATGCAGAAATAAAATTTTTTACAGGATATTTTGGAGTCATGCAAAGACCCAACCATCACAAAGATTCAAAAAGAAATAGATTTATCTGCCCATTTCACTCTTGAACATAGATGCAAATGAACTCAAAAAAATACTCACAAAGCACATCCAAGAACACAATAAAAAGATTATTCACCATGATTGAAGAGCATTGATCTCACAGAGGAATGGATAGTTCAATTGAAGAAAATAAATTAATGCAATCCACTGCATAAAGAAATTAATAGAAAAAAAACTACATGATCATCTCACTACATTTTGAGAAAGCTTTTGATAATATCAAACAACCCTTCAAAATAAATTTAATGGAGCTAATGATGATAAAAAGGCTATACCGAAACATGAAAAAGGCAAGCAACAGCAATCCTACTGACAACAGCAAATTAAACAGAGGGAAACTCATGGCAATTACACTAAAATCAGAAGCAAGACCAAGCTGTTTCCTTCATTTTTAAATAGTGAATACACTAATTAAAGTTCTAGCAAGAACAATGTGACAAGAGAAGGAGATTAAGGGAATATGAATTCACAAGGAAACAGTCAAAGTATCCTTATTTGCAGATGAGATATTATATGCAAATGACCTCAAAAACTGGATCAGGGAACTCCTATAGCTGGTAAACAACTTCATTGAAATGATTGGTTACAAGGTAAATTCAAGAAGTATCTGTAGCCCTCCTATATACACATGACAAATAGAGAGAGAAAGAAATAAGAGAAATAATACTCTTCACCATAGATACAAATAACATAAGGTATCTTTGGCAACTCTAACCAAGCAAGTGAAAGAGTTGAATGACAAAATCTTTATGTCTTGACGAGGGAATTTGAAGACTTCAAAAGATGGAAAGAAATCCATGCTCCTGTGTTAGTAAGATTAACAAATTAAAATTGGCCACTGTACTAAAAGTAATCTAAGAACTCAATGCAATCCCTATGAAAATACCAATATACTTCTTTAAAGACATTAAAAGGGCAACACAATACTTCATATGTAAAAACAAAAAAATTTGGATACCTAAAAAAATCCTGAAAAATAAAAGAACTTTTAGATTTATCAAGATCCCTGATCTTAATCTGTACTACAGAGCCATAGTAATAATAACTTCATGATATTGACACAAAAACAGACATGATGACCAATGGAACGGAATAAAGGATACAGATACATATATACACACCTATGGATACCTGATCGTTTATAAAGAAGCCAGAAAAATACAATGACAAAAAGGAAGCAGCTTTAACAAATGGTGTTTGTGTAATTGGATGTCTAGGCAGAAGAATGCAAATAGATGAATATCTATTACTGAGAACAAACCTCAAATTCAAATGGATCTAAGATCTCAATGTAAAACCAGATATACTGAAACTGATTGAAGAGAAAGTAAGCAATAGCCTTGAGAGTAGTGGCACATGAGGCAACTTTTTTAACAGAACACTGAAAGGTCAGGAACATAGATCAAAGATTAACAAGTGGACCTCATGAAAACTGAAATGCTTCTATAAGGAAAATGACATTATCAGCAGGGCAAAACTGAAGCCTACAGAATGGGAAGATATTGACCAATTCAACTTCCAATAGAGAATTAACATCCAAAATATATAAAAAAGCAAGAATCTACATGTCAACAAAACAAATAACCCAATTAAAAGTGGGGTGCATATCTAAACAAAGAATTCACAAAAGAGGAATCTCAAATGGCTGAGAAACACTTAAAGAAATGTTCAACATCTTTAGGCATCTGTTATTGCTCTCTATGGGCAATCAGCTACAGGGGATACAAGAAATTTTGTGTGCGTGGGGCCTGTAGGTGGTTGAGGGTGGACAAGTTGCAGGTTCAGGCAGGGACAGGTTTAGTGATGCTTCGTAGGCTCAGGCCTATGGGGCACAGATCATGGGGTCCACAATGGCACTGCACTGAGACACTTTTCTCCATCCTGGGTGCTAAGAGTGTTAGAAAAGGCTTGAAAGATCTAAGGAAATGCATCAAAAACCCATTGCAATCTGTTGCAAGGAAGAAAGAATTCAGACACAAAATCGACTTATGGAACAGGGACTGGAATCTCCCCCTTTGTGGACAAGCAAGGACAGTCTGACTTGGGCCTGACCAGAATTCCTGTTGCATTGTACTTTTCTCCACACATCAAATTGAGCACTAAAGCTTCCAGGCCAGACTTGGGTGTGATTTCACTGGTTGACCATGGCCATACCCAAGTTTCTAGGTCAAGGCTCTCTGACAAGAAGGCCCTTCTAGGCTAAAACTGAGCACACAAAGCAGCAACGTAGTATGTTACATAGCTGTGTACACATGGGAAGGTGGGCAGAAGCCTCAGGAACCCGCTCCCACCTCATTCGGGTCCTAAGCTTAGAACTGCCTTCCAATATTGCAAAAAAAGACTCCCTTGATCAACACATGACAAATCAAAATGGCCCCTATGTTTACCTGTTGCTCAGGTCTATTCTCTGAGTCAGATGGGTCATGAGAAGGCTACGCCAACACTTTTAACTTCATGCTCATGGATCAAGGCTGGTGACATCAGGAAACCTTCCATCTAGGTTCATGGGGATGCTGCCAAACTTCATCCATAGCAGGAGCCACCATAAGCCAGGAGCATCCACCTACAACTTCATCTGAAGAGGCAGGCAGTGCAGGACCCTGTTGTGGGGAAAAGATGTTTCAAAAGAAGAGATATTTCATCCCTCTTAGCCCCTGGCCTGTCATTTAGTGGTCTTATCCCTAACCATAACTGTCTACTTGGCATTGATATTCAAATATTTTGACATATGTCCAAGTGTGTCATAACCCATTTCCTCTCAGCAGTTCAATAAACCACCTCCACCTGACCCAAACCTGTGGGCACCACCCAAGATACTTGGCTCCTTTTCCTTTCTCTAAAGTCCACAAGGTGCTCTCAAATATGGATCATTTTGAGTCCCCTATAGACACATAACTCTTCATGTATCCAGGGCTAGGCACACAGGTAATTCAGAGATCTCTGAAGGGATTAAAGTAGAAATATATGAGCACCTAGACAGAAGGCAGAAGACACGTGCCTGACTGATCCCAACAGGATGTCTTCAGCATGTCCGCACCTCTGCCATAATCAGTGACTTCATGCTAAAGTAAGGCATCCTTAGAGGAAACAGTCATTGTTCCTTCATCTGTTCTCCCCATTGGACTAGAACCAAAGAATGGGAGTGAGAGGCCAAACATCTGCCATGTGATAGAATGGGTTTGATCACCAAGCTCCAGGCAAATATACCTACAATTTCAAACTGATTTTCCTCTCATTTTATTTCTCAATTTCTCCATCTCTGTATCTTTATCTATCATCTATATCTATTATCTATCTATAATCTACTACTTTCTTTTTCCATTCTTTCTTCCTTTGACCTCTCCCTCTATTTCCCTCTCTCATATATACATTCATAGCCCCAGCATCCAAGGCAGATAGGTCTGTCTGGATACTGTATGATAATACCATGTTCATTTGGGAAATGCTTTGCACTATCCCACAGGAATCATTTATTTTCCATGAGCTGAGAGTCTCCAGAGGCCAAGCTCTATAGGGATGATAGCCCCTAAAACACAACACGTAACATGCCTCCTGGAGACATTCCTGACGTTGATTTCCACCTCTTCCTCTCTCCCAATTGTCATTGAGGCAGCCTCTCTGATGCAGAAAAGGGAGGTCCCTCAGGGTGGACCTGATTTGAATTCTCAGTGGTGCCAATCCAGCCACTTCCAAGGAGTGGTCCTGTCACATTAGGTCTAATTGACTGAGCCACAAGAAGTCACAGCAATCAAAGCATTAGTCCACACATTATGCCTACATGAGCTTGTGTTTAAAGTTGGGTCCGCAAAGGGTCTCCACTATAAAAAACCTGTCTTTCCCAGACAACTCCGAACTGATCCATGATAGTTCTGGGTCCCTGAACTATATTTGCAGACAAGCTCAAAAGAGAACACAAAAGAAAAACGAGAAAAAAGAGAGAACAGGTGGCAGAAAGAGAGGTGAGATGGGAAATGAGCATGGAACAGAGGGAGTGAATTGGATAAAACTCAGAGGACCACAAAGGGCTTGTTGCTCTGTCTTTATCATCACAACTTAGAAGATATGCTGGCAGTGTGTGGGCATCCGAGAAGTTAGTTCTGGGTGCTAGTGTTGATGATCACCTGAAATTTAGGAGCCTGTGGGTGACATTATGAACCCTGGCATATGGGATAAGTTTCCTTGCCTAAACCCAGAAGAAGCCTAAGTTGCAGAGTCCCTTGCAAAGAGATTCTAACAATCTCTACAGACAAGGTAACCTCAAGACCTTTGAGGTTGCCCATCCTGCTTGAAGCAAGACAAACCCTATGGCACCTGACCTGCACTGGGGCAGGATTCAGCCTCAAGGGCCAAGGATCACGTGAACTCTACTTTCTCTCACACAACACTTGGGCCAACAAGGCTGCAGGAGACCCAAGCCAGTCCTGTCCTGCTGGGACCAGAGGTGCTGCTTAGGGTGCTGGCAATGTCCAGAAATGTACAGATACCTGGTGGCAGGTTCAGCAAAACCATTCCATTTAATGACAGAAGTGGAACAAATGCTAAACAATTCATGCTGCGGACCACTCCCTCTGTCCTCTCATGTGTAAAAATAAAACAACAAACAACTACCTCTAGATTTGAAGAGGCAGCTATCCTTATAGACTAGAACAGGCTCAGAGATGACTCTCTAGATGCAGTCCAACACAGGGATTCTAGCAGGTTGTATGGGCATGCAGGGAGGTGAGGGGGTTCCAGATAGGGGTGCAGTGGGGAAGAGGATGGGTGGTAGAATCCAGAATTGTGGGTCAGTCACAGAGTCAAGGACACAGGGTCTCCATAACTGCAATGCCCTGAGCTATTGTATTTAGTTGTGGGTGCTGAGGAGGTCCAGAAGGTGCTGCCTAGACAACCAAGAGAATTTTGCAGGATATCCATGCCAATCTGCAACACAAGAGAGTAGCCTCAGACACAAAAACATGGCCATGGGAAATAATGGCTGGACATAGTCCTCTTGTATCCTAACCAGGACATCCCAACTTGTGTCTGCCCAGAGAACCTTTTGTATTCTCCTTGCCTCCACCTACCTGACTGATCACTAAAGTTGCCACTCCAGATTTGGGTGTGTTGACACTTTGTGACCCTGCCACAACCAATCTTCCAGGTCAAGGCAGCCTGCCAAGAAGGGCCTCTTCACAGGCCCTGGGGTAGTAAGTCAGTAAGGTGGTGGTATCACAAACCTCCACATACATAGAAAGAGAGGCAGAAGGCACAACAAAGACAACTACTTGTGTTAATCAGGACCTAAGCTCAGAATTGCCTTTCCACATAGCAGAAGCATCAGTAATGGACAAAGGACAAAACCAGAGGCATTAGTACGTACCTGTGAGAATCCAGTTGCACATGTCTAAGCACTGAGTCTGATGGGTAATGAGAAGGGCTACCAAAAACCTCAAGTCTTCTTGACAATTAATCCAGGCTGGTTCCTTTAGGTATCCAGCCATATGGGATCAGGGCGATGTTGCCTCATTTTTCCTGTACACACAGATTGTCCAGGACCCTGTTACGGTGACTAGAATGTGTCTAAAGGAGAAACACTACATTCCATTTGCTGCCTTGCCTACCAGGCCTTTGGTTTGTTTCTTCAACTAAGGCATTGCCAGGTAGATATTATTAGCTATCTCCAAGTCAGTCCCAACCTATCTCCTCACCCGAGCCTAACAACACCCCACGTCACCCCCAACAACAGGAACCCCTCAGGATAATTGCTTTTCTTTTCTTTCTCTAAATCCTCAAGTCAATCTCAGATTTATATTATTCTGTGTCTTCTGTGGACAGACACCTACCTATTGCCAATGCAAGGAACACATCAAACTCAAAGCTCTCTGATAATATTCAAGTAGAACCACTGGGCTAATACATACTAGGGAGAACATACATTCTGGACTGGTCCCACCAGAAAGCATGAAGCAATCTGCAGCCTTGCATCATCAGAACCTCTCAAGGCACCTTCATCCTTTCTCTCCTGTGGCCTACAACCAAGGAACAGGAATAAGTGGCTCTCATGTGAGAATGGTTTTGACCAACATCCCATATTCATATTCTCCTTCCCTCCTTTCCTTCCTTTCTCTCTCTCTCACTCTGTCTCTCTCTCTGTCTCTGCTCTCTGTCTCAGTCTCCTCTCTTTCTTTCCATTGCTCCATCCATTTATCTTACTCTCTCATATGTGCAGTCATAGTCTTGTTCATCCACGGAAGGAAGTCCTGTCTCGAAATCACTTGATATACCAGGTTCACGTGAGAAATGATTTTCACTACCCCAGATGTATCCTTCCTACCATCATCTGAGAATCCCTAGAGACCCAACTCCATGGGGATGAGACTGTCAATGTTGGCCCATAGAAAAAGATGATTTTTCCTGCCTTATGAATATATTCCCAGCATTGCTTTCTATCTCCTCCTGGAGTCAACCTCTCTGATGCTGCAAAGGGAGCTCCTTCATGCTGAAACTTCTCTGAGATCTCAGAAGTGCCATGGAAGCCACCCCACAGGACTGTTCTTGCCACCTTTCACACTGTTGCCATGGAATTAGTCTCATCATCTGAGCCATAACTGGTCACAGCACTACATAGGCACATCCAGATATTATGACCACTTGAGCTTGTGCTGATGGGTGGAGCCCTAAAGGTCCTCTCCTACACAAAACAACCTGACATTCCCAGACAACATTCCCAGTCCCAAGTCATAACCATTATGACTGCTACCCACAGCAACCTTTCTGGCACTATCATGGATCTCTGGGGCATACATTCCTCAATAGTGAACTCAAGAAGAATGAACACACACAAAGACACAGATAGTCTTCTTGGACCCCAGATTCTGCCAATTATTAATTTTTGAGCCTCTTCTAATTAATTACTCTTCCACAAGATATCACTGGACAGGCAAGAGCAAGATAAAGGTACATTTTGATCTTTCCAACTGGGTGTTCTCCCTTTGTAATATGTTAGGTGAACAAATCAGGAGACTCAACAAGTATGCTTCATGCATGGGTGTTGAGAATCACAGCAGGAGGCATTTTAAGGAAGGCATAGGGAGTCTAACGCTGACAACTAGGTACAGTGCCTGCCTGGCCACTTTTGGCACTGCTCAGCACAACCTGCTACTACGCAGTCATATACGGTGTAGTGAGCCAAAAGAATGTCTTGGGCAACTTGCCCTGTGTACCCAAAAAAGAGGATGCATATGTCCATGGTGGTGCCACTCAGAAAACTTTTAGGGTACTAGGATTGTGGTTCTGGAGCAGAAATGCCATCTTTCAGTCAGTGATCCTGAACACCACCTGCAGCCAAACTCAAAAAGAGTCCAATTTTCTGATGAAAAAATTTAAACAACAGAAGAAAAATAAAGTCAGAGAGAATAGGAGGTAGACAAATATGAGCAAGGAGGGAATGAGGATTGTAGGGTGGAAGTAAAATTGATAAAACACGTATGACAATAATGGCTGTGTTGTCCTGACTATTTGCGCACAGACATGAAAAGGTTTTTTGTAGAATGTGTGGTTCCTCGAAGTGAGCTGTGTGAGATACTGGTGAGCATCCTCCAAAAACTAGGGAGATTATGGGTGGCCTTGTGCACACAGGCATGTGGAATAAGTTTCCCTTCCTTAATGCTGATTCAACCACAGATATACATTCACTTGCAAGGTGATCCTCACAATCCTGACTAACACTTAAGACCTAGAAGGCTCTGCTTCCAGATTAGAACAAGCCAAATACTGTGGCGCTTGGCCTGCACTGTGGCAGGACTCAGTCTTGTGGGAAAAGAATCAGATGGATGCTGTTTTTTCCCCGACCTGCAGGGCCAGTAATTAGTGGGTCTTGCAGAGGACCATCCAAACCTGAAAGAGATGGGATGGGGAGAGAAAGACAGAGGCCAAGTAAATTGTGTAGGCTTTGTTTATTGAACATTTTACAGGGGTTTTTAAAGGGCAGGGACAAAGAAGCAGTTGCAGTGGGGTGAACCTGAGGGCACAGAGTGAAATGATCTTGATACATTGTGTGGTTCTTATCAGAATGTCCTTTAATTGTCTAATTCATAATCCTATGAAAGGTTGTTAATTTCTCAAGCACTGAAGCAAGAAGAAGATCATTAATTTCTTAAGCACTGAGGCAAGCAGAAGGAACAAAGAAATTCCAGAGGGGACTACTTACGGGCACCGAGCTCCTACTTGTCAGCCTGCCTGAATTATTAGGGGGGGTGGTCTCCTATATCTCCCCCTTATCTTTAAAACAAAATGAGGCATATGTCTTAGGCTAGGTATCTTGCATCCAGGCGGGAAGGCCTGTCCTTCATCACTGAAGGGACCACTGCAATTTAGGTGGACCTTCCTGAATAAAGGACAGTGCCAGTCATTTCCACACCGTACCCTACTCCCATCATGTATGACCCCATATTTTGCTCAAACCCGTCTTTGTATGAAGTTTAGTAAAATCAAGGCCTGTCTTAGTTGAGCATGGGTTCTGATTGTCAGACCCTCTTTCTCCAGGGTCCATTCAATGGTAGTAGACCTGAACAGGCATAGTAAATGGCTGAGTCAATCTGAGCTCTGATAAACTCAGTGAGCTTACAAAATGCCCAAGGCCCAAAGGAAATTAGCAATAGAAATCCTATAAATGGTCCCAGAAAAGCAGGAAGCAGGGTGGTTAGTTAAAGAGATGCAGAAAACCAATTCTTATAGCAGGCTTCACTTTTCTCTCTAGTTCTTTTTCTGTCTTCTAGGCTCTTTCTAACCCTGTTCGGGCTATCCTTGACTATGCCTGAGCTATCTGTGTAAAAACAACATTCCTCCTTAAATGCTGCACAGAGGCCTACTTGTTGTAGGAGAAGGAGGTCTAGTCCTAAGTGGTTTTGAAAGACAACCTCAGCTAGAGAGAAGAGAGATTCAGAAAGAGCAGAGATGCTTTTTTGGAGCTCAGCAATATCCTGATCTATGACAGTACTCAGTCTCTGATAATTTTGATCTCCTATTATAAGGGAGGAAATTCCTGTACCCACGCCCACTGGCCCCAGCCCCAGGAGACACAGAAGTAATAAGAGGAGAGGCCACATTTATAATCTACAGAGCAGCCACTGTGTAAGCCTGGGCACACATATATCCCAACTCCCTGTAAAGCTTCCCTTTTATCAGAGTTGTTGCAACCTGCTGCATCGGAGGTGCCTCAGTATCTCCACACCACCCTTTCACCATCTTCTGGAGCCTCTTGTTGTGGTGCAAGGATATCATGGACTCCCCAGTCAGGTGATGCCCCCAAGGCCAATTTGCAAAGATTGGGATTTAATGTTGGCCATGGCTGGGTAGCAGTGATGGTAGAATTAGAGAATATTATATCACGAGCCTCATTGATCACTTGCCAAGTATAATTACAAATTTGATGAGGAGAAGCAGGTTTGTTGACGGAGACAAGCACCATGCTGGCCAGGACACCAAGCAAGATCTGCAGAGAAGTCATTTTTCTTCTTCTTTCCTGTGAAGAGAAAAGAGAGGCGCATCTCAGGGGCCTTTTCCTGAATTTGGCATGTTGTATACTTGTTTGATCAGCCTTTCTGGGAGACATCTATCCACTTCCTCTTTTGAATCATATACGCACGCATGACCACGACCGCAAATGAGAACAGGGTCTGGCCCATGCCAATTTCCATGTAATGGGTCTTTCCATTTAATTTGAGCATAATTGTCAATTGCCTGAGGATGCCATAGCCTTTCAGCCTCCATTTTTCCCTGGGCATCTATGGTAAGGAAATTAATAACAAATAAGGCATGATTGAGAACATTTTTATTCTGACTGGGCAAAGGGAAAAGAGTGTGGCTCAACCTTTTGATCATGTTTTCAATACTTTTTGGGCCCTTTCAACAATTCCCTGTCCCTGGGGATTATAGGGAATGCCCGTAATATGTTTAATATTCATTTGTGAACTAAACTGTTTGAAGGCCTGGCCTGTATATCCAGGTCCATTATCTGTCTTTTTAAGCCTGGGGATTCCCATAACTGCCATGCAGGCGATCATGTATGAAATAACATTTTTGGAGGCTTCTCCAGCTTGAGGTGAGGCAAAAATAAATCCACTAAAGGTATCTATAGTCACATGTACGTATTTAAGTTTCTCAAAAGTAGAAATGTGAGTCACATCCATCTGCCATATTTCATTAGGCAATAATCCTCGGGGGTTTACTCCCAAGTGAGGGTCAGGTAGGAATGTAACACAATGTTGACAATTTTTCAATATTTGACGTGCCTGCCTCTGGAAAGTTTAAACTTTAACCTTAAGGTATGGGCATTCACATGGTGGAGGGAATGAAATCGTTGAGCCTCTGTAAGTCAATTGTGGGTAGTTATTCCTGTAATTTGGGTAGCTTGGTCTGCCTTATTGTTTCCCTCAGCTAAGGGTCTGGGAAGGCCAGAATGACTTCTTATGTGGCCTATAAAGAAAGGGAGAGTTCTTTGTAATATTAGTTGTTGAATTTTATAAAACAAGGGGGAGGCATTTGCGGTTGGTTTAATGTAGGGGGTGGTTTCTAATACGGGTATGGAAAAAGCCACATAGGAGCAATTGGTATACAAATTAAAAGAGGAATTTCTTAATAACAATACTTGAAATATAGCATAAAGCTCTACCAGCTGTGCTGACTCATAACCTGTTTTCTATTTATGTATCTGGTCACCAATGACTGCTGTGGCGACCCCATTTGCAGAACCATCTGTAAAAACTATACAGGTTTTAGAAATGGGATCCCTTTTGGTTACTTTAGGAAAAACAATGGGGTGTTTTTGTATAAACTGTAACAGTTTGTCTTCAGGATACTGATTATCTAACTGGCCAGGGAAAGAAATGCAGCTAATCACCCACTCATCATCATTACTCATTAGCCACCCTATTTGTGTATGGGGGTATGGCAATATTATCTTGGTTGGCTCAATCCCAAGAATCCTTCTAATGTTGATCTCCCTTCTTTGATAAGGGATGCTACTAAGGAAAGGTAGGGGGTTAGGACCCTGGCATGAGAGGCAGGCAAGTGAATCCAAAGGAGGGGAGCAGTCTGCCAAATGACTGCAGTTGGAGAAAAGGCAGTGGGAAATACGATGAGTAATAAAGGCTTGGTGGGTGCCTAATAGGTTATGGACAGTGAAGTAATTGCTTGATTAACCTTTTCTAAGGCCTGAAACGCTTCAGGGGTAAGGGAACGAGGAGAAACAGGATCTGTATCTCCTATTAATATATCAAATAGAGGTTTCAAATCTCCTGTGGTCAATTTTAGGTACAGACGGAGCCAATTTATATCTCCTAGAAGCCGTTGAAAATCATTGAGGGACTTTAAAGTATCTACTCTAATCTGGGTCTTCTGTGTAAGAATCTTGTTGAGAAGGAGTTGAAAACCTAAAAATAATTGTGGAGGTTTAAGTTGGACCTTTTCAGGAGCCACTTTTAATCCAAAATGAGCAAGCCTTTGTATCAATGTTTGGGTTAATTTTTGTAGTTCTGGGAGATCTGGTCCTGCCAAGAGAATATCATCCATATAATGAATGATATACAAGCAGGGCCACTGTTTTCTAAATGGATCAACAACTTGTGCTACAAATCTTTGACACAAGGTGGGGCTAATGGCCATGCCCTGAGGGAGAACCTTCCAGTGGTACCATGGCATGGGGCCAATATGATTAGGAACGGGCAAATAAAATGCAAATCGTTCGCAGTCATCTGGATGGAGAGGAATAGAAAAAAAAACAATCTTTTAAATCAATCACAATTTTATGAAATTCTTTTGGAATAGCTACAGGAATGGGGAGCCCAGGTTGGAGGGCTCCCATAGGCATCATTTATCTTTCTTAAGTCTTGGAGGAGCCTCCACTTTTACGAGCATTTCTGTATCACAAAAATGGGAATGTTCCACGGGGAGGTGGAGGGCTCTATTTGGCCAGTATGTAATTGTTCCTGCACTAGTTTTGAAGCTGCTTGCAGCTTAATTTTTGTTAAAGGCCACTGGTCCACCCAGACGGGTATATTATTATTCCAAGTTATTTTATCTGCCTGGGGTGCAGGAGGGCCAGTGGCCACTATTAAAAATTTGTCTCATTCCTGGCTTTATCCCAAGCCCTGTCTATCATGTTTTTCAATAATCTGGACAGGTTCAGTAATTCCTTGACCTCGTTTTCCCAGACCTTGTCCAGGCAAATATCCTAGTTTTAGCATTTGTTTTCCCACTATCTCATTTGAGCTGCACATTACAAGACTCATTTGAGATAAGATATCTCTTCCACATAAATTTACTGGAAGGTTGGGAACTACATAGGGCTGGACGATACCCGAGTTTCCTTCTGAGTCCATCCATTCTAGCATGGCAGAGCTCTGTAAGGTATTATTAGATTGACCTATTTCTTTTAAGTGAGTTAGGGATTCTTGTAAAGTTCAGTCTGTGGGACAGTGGTGTTTTGCTAAGACAGTGGAATCTGCCCCTGTGTCTACTAATCGACAGAAGACCTTGTCGTTTAATTTAAGTTTGAGCGTGGGTCTTTCTTTTGTGATGGCCTGAATCCAATATATATCTGTAGAGCCTGCTGTGGAGGAGCCTCGAGGAATTCCTTGCGAGTCATACTGGTCATGAAAAGAAAGAGGCAATGCTTGAGCCACAGCTTGTCCTTTTAAAATAGTTATCGGGCCTGACTCAGCTTTAATCATGGCAAATATTTGTCCTGTGTAATCTTGGTCTACAGGGGTGGGAGATATAAAAAGTCCTTTTTGAATGAGAGAGGCGCGGCCCAGTATTAAGTATATAGAGCCTGGGGGAGGGGGCCCAAAGGCCTTGGTGGCAATTGCCATGGTGCCATCCTCAGGTGTTAATATTGTATCGGAGGTGGCACACAGTTCCAGTCCTGCGCTACCTGGCGTGGCGCGGCAGAGGGACAATTTGTACCCACTGGCTGTGGCCCCGTTGTTTGATGAATCAAAGGATTGGGGGCCCGGGGCTGGCCTCTCACCCAGTTTCCCGCCAGTAGTGGGAGGGGATTTCCTTGAATGTCACTAATGGATTTTCAAGTAGTTGCCCAATGTCTTCCCTTTTTGCACCTGGGGCAAACGTATGGAAACCCAGGCTTTGAGGGAGTAGTCCTATTTGGGGTGGCCTGTTGAAAAGCCTCAGGGCACTCTCGGGCAAAATGTCCGGGTGATTTACACTTAAAGCAGACACGACCTTGCTGTCCTCCTTGAAAAGCTGCACCTATTGCCAGGTTAACCGATTTTGAGACTGAATAGGAAAGAGGGTCTACGTCTGTGCAAAGCCGAATAAAATCATCTAAGCTTTCATTTCTGGTTTTTCCATGAAAAGTGGCACGACACGCAGCATTAGCATTTTCAAAATCCAGTTGTTTTATAAATTTACTATCAGTTTCCTCTGGCCCCATAATTCGTTCTGTGGCTTCTGTAAGCCGGGCAACGAAGTCACTATATGGCTCTTGATTTCCTTGTACAATTTTTGAGAGTGAGGTGGTAGTGGAGCCCTTGCCAGGCAAGGCTCTACAGGCCCCCAATGCAGCCTCTTTTACTTGAGAGAGTAGACCCACTGAAAACCTAATCTGTCTGTCCTAAGATATATATTTGCCCTGTCCTGTTAGTTTATCTGTTGTCCACCTGCTTTCTTCCCTTTTGTCGGATCCCACATTTTGTTTGGCTAAGGACTGTCACCTATCCAGAAATTCAGCTTTCCAACGCAAAAAATCACCTCGGGTGAGAACAGCCTGGGTTATAGTATACCATTCCCCTGGAGTCAGGTGTCAGCCCTGTGCCAGGGAATCCAGGAGTGCCATGGTAAAGGGTGCAGTAGGGCCATAAAGGTTCACTGCAGAGCTTAAGCCCTTCAAATGTCTACATTTTATCCTCCTAAACTTGGGGCCACCAGTGAGGTGGGCTTGTGCAGGCAGTGGAGGGTTTCCAGGGCCTGGCTGAGAACTTTCGGGGCCTGGCTGGGGGTCAGGTTGGTCCCCTTCATCAGAATCCTGGCATTGATTTTGAGATTCTTCCTCCTCACCCTCCTCCCCTGGGGAGGTTGCCTCTGCATCCTCTGAGGTGTCCTGACCCTCCTTTTGTGATTTATGGCTTTGGCCTCTTTTGACTATGGGAAAGGTTAATAGCTGCTTAGAAGCATTCTTAACTCCGGGGGCAGATGAGTGATCTTTGTTTTTCTGGGTCTTTTTCTTTATCTGAGTGACAACTGACTGTGTTAAAGCAAGCTGGGCCAAATTGCTTTGTAAGGAGGAGAGTTCTGACAGTAATGTAGCAAGCTCCTTTTGGAGACTGAGGACCTTACTTAAATCTGAAATCTGTTTTTGAAGGTTTCGCTGAACAATCTGCAAATCAGGAGTAGGTTCTGAAGAAGCTATTGGGGGGGGCACAGAAGTAATAGCCGGATCGCAAACTGGTGGACAATAGGGGGGCAGTCTGGAAATCAGAGGATGCCAGTCAGGATTATGGTACTGAGCAGCTTCTTCCTCTAGTTCTTCCCCATGTGAAGGAGTAAGAGAATCACAATCCTGGTCTTTTGGATCCATGACAGGGAAAGAGAAAACTGATTTTTGTAGGTCTTTTAAACCTTTTTTTATTTTCTGTGTGGCTGAGGGTCCTACGGAAACCTTTTTCTTTTCTACAATCCTTTCTAAATCTTTGAGGGTGGGATATAGTTTGTTATGGGGAACCTCACAAGGGCTCGGAGGAAGGGGTTGTGGTTTTACTTTAGGGCGAGCCCCCAGGTCCGTTAATGGCTTGTCAGAGGAAGGCAGAAGAATGACTGAATTCATAAAGGCTTCTAGTCCCTGTGAATGAAGGGTGATAAGGGAAGTGGAAAGTGACAAAAGTTTTATATACTCTTCAGCAGAGGCAACTATACCTGAAGAATTAGGGACTGAAGAAGTTCACTAACAAGATTCCAATAACTAAATACCTGAATTGGGACCCGCTCTGGTCCTTTTGTTATGTAAAATTCGTTAAGATCATCTTTAACCTTTTGCCATTTCTTCGGGTTTATACAAGATGACTCTATACCGAACCATGGACAAACTTCACTCACGAAAATGAAAAAATTAATCAAATCTTTCTTTTTTACCTTTACCCCCTCTCTCCCTGAGAGAAGTCTTGATATGCTTAACGAACAAGACTTCTCTCGACAAACCTTGACCCATCTTGGAATCTTACCCGATGAAGGCATCTTCTCGCAGGTCACAAGACCAACCTGGAACCGGTGAAGCCGAAATCTTTTTTCGCTGTCAGCTCCTACCACAGATGATGTCTACTACCATGCGCAAGGCCTTTTGGGCCTCGTCAATCTGTGGTCCCAGCCTCGAGCCCCACGTCTGGGCGCCAATCTTCCCTGACCTGCGGGGCCAGTAATTAGTGGGTCTCCCGGAGAACAATCCAAACCTGATAAAGATGGGACGGGGAGAGAAAGATGGAGGCCAAGTAAATTGTGTAGGCTTCGTTTATTGAATGTTTTTCAGGGGTTTTTAAAGGGCAGGGACAAAGAAGCAGTTGCAGTGGGGTGAACCCGAGGGCACAGAGTGAAATGATCTTGATACATTGTGTGGTTCTTATCAGAATGTCCTTTAATTGTCTAATTCATAATCCTATGAAAGGTTGTTAATTTCTCAAGCACTGAAGCAAGCAGAAGATCATTAATTTCTTGGGCACTGAGGCAAGCAGAAGGAACAAGGAAATTCCAGAGGGGCCAACTTATGGGCACCGAGCTCCTACTTGTCATTCTGCCTCAATTATTAGAGGTGGTGGTCTCCTACAGTTTTTTTCCCACACCACTTCAGGGCCGACAGGACTACAGTATAACTGAGTCATCCCTGTGTAGCAAGATTCAGCACTGAAAGACAGGGAAGTGATGGCAGAATCTGCAAAATAGTTCTACTTGATTACACTAGAGTACCAAGAATGTTAAGTACCTTAGGCACTGGAACAATTCTGTATGATCTCTACTGAGTAAAAAAAAAAAAAATACAGACTCCAAATTCGCAGCATTACTTACAGGCTAGGAAAGTTGTGGGCATGCAGGTAGGTAAGGAGATTCTTGGCAGGGGTGAAGGTGTGGGGAGGAATGGGGAGTAGATCCAGGACCTGTGGATCACAGAACAAGGGGCTCCTGAATTGCAATCCCTGGGAAATTCCATTCAATTCATGGCACCTGGGAGGCCAAAAATTTGATGTATAGGTCCTAAGGAATGCTCCAGAAAACGCATGCAAAAGATTTCCACAGAAAAAACAGGAAAGAGACTTGGGGATCCAGGACTGGACACTGCCCTCTTGTGGCTCAGCTAGTACATTTTGACTTGGGCCTCCCCAGAGATCCTGCTGAATTCTCCTTGACTCTGTCAATCTTAGAGATCACTAGAGCTGTCAGGCAAGAGCTGGGTATGCTGATACTTGGTAAACCAGGTGAAATCCAAACTTTCAGGTAAAGAAGGCCTGCCAAGAATGCCTAAAGTGAAACCTGGGATGTAGGGAAGTTGTGTGGTGGTGTCACAGAAATATGATCACATGAGAAGTTGGGCAGATACCTCACCAAAAATCACCACTCATTTCAATGGGGCTCTAGACACAGAACTACTACCATTCCTAGGAGAAGAAGCCTTGCAATGGAAAAAAGCAATGCACAAGGATGCTTTGTGTGCCTGTGAGGGCTCCGGTTTTTCAGGTCTGAGCCCTGAGTCTCATGGAAGTTGAGAAACTCGGCAAAACACCTCAAACTTGTTCATGTATCCAGGCTGGTTCCTTCAGTTGCCATTCCATCTTGTTTCAGGTGAATTCTGCCACACTTCATCCACAACAGGTCCTATAAGGATCCAAGGACCCAATTTCACCTGCAGAGTCAGGTTGCCCACGTCTCTGTTGTGGGGAGAAGGACAGATCAAAAGGAGAAACATTATATGCCTCCTTCCCCCTTGCCTACCAGGCAGCGCACTTGCATCTCCAACCTATCAGTCTCTTAGGCATTGCCAGGCAACCATTATGAGCTATGATCAGGCCTGTCACAACCCCTTTCTTCTCCCCAGGCCAGTACACCACCCAGACCCAAACAAACCAAGAGTCTTTCAGCCTTCCTATTGGATATAGGGCAATGCTCAAGGCAGCTGTGTACATGTTAGGGCTCCAGGTTCTCAGGTTTGGGCCATGAGTCACAGGGGAATTAAGAAAGACAACCTAACACTCAAATCTTTCCAATGGCTCCAGGCCAGAGCCTACATGTACCCTCGGATCTATGTTCAGGTGGATGCGGCCACATTTCTGGAGTCTCTGAGGAGTAGAATCTTGTCGAGTAGACTCAAAAGGAATAACTGCACAAACTCACACACATGTACTAGACACAAACACACACACACACACACACGCAAATACATACAGAGAATCATCTTGGACCCCAGATCCAAATGGGTGCAAAATTTAGAGCCACCGGTAAGTAATTATTCTTCCAACTGATATCAAACGACAGGGCATAGTAAGAAAGAGTGTTTTTTTCAACCCTTGACACTAGGTATTCTCCCTGGATAAGAAGCAAGGTAACCTAGTCAGGAGAGTCGATGATTACCCTTGTTGCACATGTGTTGTGATTTCAGTGTTGTTGGCGCTTGTTAGAGGAGGCATAGGACACTCAAAATCTGCCTCAATGGTTCAGTATGTGACTGGTCATTTTGGGGCTATTCTCTTAAGAGTCACCATGAGGGAGAAGACTGTCTTTGGCTACTTGCTTTCCTTGTACACAAAATCAGATGCATATGTCTATGGCAATCACTCCAGATCCATGTAGGGTTCCAGGGATGTGGCTCTGGAGCAGAAACCTCTTCTGACAAGCCTGTGTCTCTTAATTCCATCTGCTTCCAAGTTTATTGATGACCCAATTTCTGACAGAAAAGGGAAAATAAAACATGAAAGGAAGGATGAGAAAAAGATAAGGGACACCAGGTGTAAGATTAAGAATGACAGGAGAGAATGTGTATCGTAGGGAAGGAATTAAATGGATGATACTCAGTTGACCAAAATATAGAATATGTATTATATACAAATAGTATGTGTTATGTATATACGAAATACTCAAATAATCACATAAGCCTACTTCCTAAAATAAATTAAAAACTAGCCAAACCTAAATAAAGAAATATAGCATCTTACATACAATTTACTTGAATACAAAAAAAGAAAATTGTCAGCAAATATCATTGTATAGAAATATAAATGCAATAGGGAATTGATCAAGTAATGTCTCACAAAGGAAATATAGGATATATCGAGTGTGGCACATAGTAAGCACACAATGGCATTTGGATTAAAAAACCCTATATGGTGTTAAGATAAAGGATCTCAGGATCTAAATCTGCGATGACCCTAAGACCCTGGCTCCAAGCCACTATAGGTCTTGGCAACCATATATACAGTTTTAGGTATGTAATTAAGTTCCTTCTCCATACATCATGGCTTCAAGTGGAAAAGACCCACACAATCCACATCCAGAGAAGGTATGTAAAGACAGAAACAGAGAAAAGAATCTTAAGAAGCATGAATTGACATAGGCTGCTACCCGTGAAACAAGAGGCAGAAGAGGAAGAATTAAGGGACAACTGGCTATTAAAAAACATGAGGGGGTGGGAGACGTCTAAAATTCTTGCCCCACGAAATTGATTTTTTAAAAAATTTACTAGGATTCTAATGAGGAGGGAGGACTTAAACACATGCAATAACTGATGACAATCTCAAACAGCACATTTATATTAGATATTTACACTGGGCTAAAACAAAATGTCACTGAATACAAACATTAACACCTATGAGGCTTAAAAAAAACAACTGAAGTTTCCTTTTCTCCATTCCATAGACAAAGGAAACCATAATAGTGGGGAGTTTGAAAGGAGCCTATAGTCCCAGTAATCTGGAAAAACGAAGGAGAAGTTGGTTTTATAACAGGAATCAAGTCCCACGAGAGAAACTAATTCAGACCAAGTCCCCAGTACAAATAAGGGAACACGTATAAAATTCCACATATAGTCCTGTGACAGTGGTACAAACCTTTAATTCAAGAACTTTGAAGGAGATCAGGAAGATCTCTGTGATTTGGGGGGAAGCCTGATCTACACAGTGAGTGTTGAGACATGAGTGTTACAATGCAGAAACTCTGTCTTAAAAAGAAATATCCCACAAATTATTATGAATGTCTCCACCTTCTGAAGAAACATATAATTCAGAATTAAACTAGTTAATTTAATTATTTGAATGATCTCCTGATGCCTTTCCAGAAGAAGCCCTTCTCAATTTCTAAGGCCTTGCTCTCTTGGGAATATTATGAGTTCTTTCAGAATGAGAAGGAGGATGTCTTCTTATATTTTCAGGCACAAAAATTCTGAAAATTTGTATTGAATTACAAACATAACCATGCAAAAGATATGTCAGAGTTTAAAGACCAAGGCACAAGAATACTGAGACAATGATTTTTCACATACTAAAAACTACTCTTTTGATGAACAAAAGATGTGAGCACATAAAACCAGAAGTAGCAACCTGAATGGTGAAGAGGAAAAAAAATAGTCATGTCTCAAATAAGAAAACAAAATAATGGTTCTTTAGCAGGTATCACAACCAAAACTCCTTACAATAAATAGAATTTTTCTAAGTTCTTTAGCAATACACTACAGATAGCAGAATAGAGAAGCCAATGAATCAAATGTTGAAAAATAAAGAGCTCTTTAGAATCCTGTAACCCTATGTTACTTAGCCCCACATCTTCTGTATCTTGCGTTATCCTTACCTCTAGCTTGGATCCTCTTATTTATCTATAAATTAAGGATATACCCTTACCTCCATCCTTGGCATCCCTGTTCTTAGACCAGATGGTTGTGTTTCAGTGTCAGTTTCCTGAGAGAGATAAGACCAAGGGTTGAGAAGTTAGAGAAGACAGAAAAAAATGGGATCAGGAGTGCTAACAGAAGCTGAATGCTAATGCAAGCATTTTTAAGAAATAAAGAATAAGATATAAAGAAACAAAAAATTAAGAAATAATAAATAAATAAAACACCTTTTATACAGTTTTCCTAAAGCAAGAAATGGTACACTGTCCGGAAAATCATCAAAAAATGGGACAAAACCAATGGGTAAGCTTATTCAGTAATGATTCACAAAGACAACACACACTATTCCATGTTTTGCACAGATCAAGTCTTAGGACTCAGAACCACAGGCCCTTAGTGTGGCAATACCTAGGTTCCCAGGATCTGAATACTCATCCCACCCAACTGCAGGATACCAGTTCATTATTGACCTTACCAGAAATAAGTTTCTTCTGTCCACATCACTGTATCTGGTACTGCTCCAGAGAAGAGAAGTATGGGTCATTTTGTGAATCTCCAGGATTGGCAGTTTCCTGAAACTGTTTCATAGTGCTTTCAAACTCAGGTTTCAGTTCCCTGGGAATCACAGTATTATCCTTTGTCTATTACCACCACAAAACCAGGAGAAACAGTGAGTCGTAAAATCTCTCTTGAACCAATATATCACCATGTCACAGGAAAAGCTCAGGAGCCCCACGTACTCATTGAGTGTCCAGCACATGAAGACACCTAGAAAAGTTTCATGTCCAAAGGCTTATGTCTGCCTCAGATGTGATGCCTACCCTCAGAGGCCGAGTACTTTGGCATCGGTTAGAATTACTGAGAAGCTGCAAAAGCTGCTTCTCTTAGTGAGTTCCAGAGGAATTAAAACACAAGCTGAAGAAAAGGAAACCAGAACCTTGCAGACACTACCAGCCCACATCCTGTGTAAGCCCTGAACGGTACAATCAAGGTCGACACACCTGAGGCTGAAGGGATGCCAAAATCTCAGTCCCAGTTCTTGGGAAACATAAGACCCAAAAATACCTGAACCCCAGACATAGTTCACCTTAGGTATCTGCAACTCCCAGTCCCCCACGCCAGAGACCACAATTTACTCCCATACCTCAAGACAGTTATTATTTCCTCAGGACTGTTTCCTGGACTTAAAATACCACAAGCTCCCCGAACATTAGGGAGCCTGCTCAGAGGGGCATCTGAGTTCCCTCATAGTGCTAATTCCAGATAGCCAGGCAAGAATAGGGCTCAGCCAGAAGAACCAGTGACCTGGAGGCAAAAGGACCAGATAATTGTTTCTGTCACCAGAACAGGCCTCTAAGGAGGTCAAACTGTGTGGTCTAAACAAGGATAATGAGGCAAAGGGATGAATTTCTCCTTACATCAGCAAATATTGTGAGGTAACAGTGCTTTGCACTATATGCCCTGACAGCACTTGAATCATTGTTGTACATGTGATGCCATCAGCTAACATTGCTGCTAAGCATGGGGTGGCAGGAGGTGGGATTGAACGAAATAGATTTCTGCAGCTGCAAGGTAGCATTACCAGCTGCTATGTTACTCTGGGGGAAAGGGACAAAGTCAATCTTAGGCTATTGGCAGACCTCCATCATTAAGAAAAAGAAACATAGGTCATTATATAGCATAGTCAATAGCCAACTCCTCAATTAGACCTATCTCGAAGGGAATTTTAAATACCGTAATTACAGAATGCGTGATTTAGCAGCACATATACTAAAACTGGGATGATACAGAGATGATGAGCATGTCCCTTGTGCAAACTGACATGCAAAATCATGATGTTTTCCACATTTTTTAAAAGAAAAAAGTAAAGAGCACTCAATTAAAACTTTTAAACTATGCCAACAGATTCCTCAAAGACATTGCATAAGATACATTAAGCTGATTGATATTTTCAAATAGCTGTATGCTTCATTCCTCCATGAAATAAAGGCTATGATTTATGGAGTCTTAGCTAAAATTCTATAAAGCTGGTGTGTAATACCATCTTGTGGTGAGAAAACTGACACTTACTGGGTTTGTTTGGATGCTCCTTTAATCTCAGCACTCAGTATGCAGAAGCAGTTGGATCTCTTGACAGTTTGAGGCCACCCTTGCCTACATATTGACTTCCAACACTATCAAGGGTACAAAGAGACACAGTGTCTGAAATAAATGAGTAAATAAATACATAAATAAAAGAACATATAAATGGAGGAATATAGAGAAGAATGAATGAATAATAAAATAAATAATACAATATTTAATTTTTTTAAAAGAACAAATAGATCACTGAAGGTGAGAGTGTTTTCCCTACTTCAAGCTATAAAGCTAGCAACAGTATTAATTTATGCTTTCACTGATAAGTTCTCTATGGAATCCAGGCTGATCATGAACTTCTATCTGGAAATGAGCTTTGGGCCTCAGACCTGTAAGTAACTGTACCTGTATCAAAGGATCAAGGTGAGAAATATTTGGCCACTGGGTCATAACAATATACATGTTCCCACACCTTAGTTAATTTACTCCCACCTCAGTTGTATCTAGAAATATCTTATCTTATTCAAAGCTGTTAATCATTCCTATATCTGTTTCTCTCCTTGTTTATGGCATTTTTACAAATATTTGTTTGTTTTCATGAAAAGCTCTCATAAATCTCAGTCCTTGAACTCCTGGCCCTCCAGTTTCTGCCTCATAGGTGGAAGGATTTCAGGCAAGTGCCTCCATACAGAGCACTGTTGTGTTAATATCTGAATCAGAAAAGTATCATCTTGTGATATACAGAAGGTCACATCCACAAAAACAAAAGTTTGCAAATTTATCAGACATTAAAGTACCCTAGTTCACAGGATTTCCCTAAGATCCTAGTGAGCATTATCTCTAATTTATATTTTATTAAATATAAAAAAGAAACTGTCATCTGTTCTCTTGTGTAGTCAATTGCATGAAAATCATTCAATGAATTCTATGACATAAAAATCTGATTATCTCACTATACGGTGAGAAATATTTTCACTAAATCCAACACTTCTTTATGATAAAATATTTTGAGAGATATGGGTTACAAAGGCCATACTTAAATATACTAAAGGCAATTTACAACAAGAATACAGAGAATATCAAATTAAAGGGAGACAAACACAAAGCAATTCCTCTAAAATCATTAACAAGGCAAGGTTGTCCCCTCTCTCCATACCTACTCAATAGAGTATATGAAGTTCAACCTTGAAGGAGTAAGACAGAAGATGGGCAGCAAGGGAATATGTAATGGAAAGTAAGAAATATATGTATATATATATATATATATATATGTGTGTGTATATATATATATGTGTATATATATACACATATATATATATGTATATACACACACACAAACACACACAGACACACATATGTATACACGTACATATATATATACTATGATAGTATATATAAGTAACCGCCAAACTCAACCAAATAAATCCTAGAACTTGTAAACTCCTTCTATAAAGAGAAAACCTATAAGACCAAGTCAAAATAAATCTGTAAGCCTCCAATGTACAAATGAAAAATGGACCAAGAAAGAAATCAGGAAAACAACACCTCTCACAGTACCTGCAAATAACATATGGTATCTGGGATGACTGTAACCAACTAGGTTTCAGACTTGTATGTCAGAAAAGTTTAAATCCTTGAAAAGGGAAATTTAAGAAGATTTTAGAAGATAGAAAGATATCCCATGCTCCAGGGTTGGTGGGCTTTACACAGTAAAATACACATTTTACCAAAAGCATTTGACAGATTCGGTGTAATCCCTATCAAAATCCCAATACAATTCTTTACAGTCCTAATACAGGAAATACTCATTTCAATATGGAAAATGAAACAACAAAAAATTAGAATAACAAAAGTAATCCTGAAAAATAAAAGAACTTCTGGAGGTACCAACTTCCCAGATGTTAAGATGTATTACAGAACCATAGTAGTGAAAGGAGCATGGTATTTACTTAAAAACAAACATGAGGATCAATGGAACTGAATCAAGGATACAGAATGTCATGGGATAATTTCTTCCTTTATCCTTAAGGAGGATCCAAATGTCCTTGTCACTTCAACTCATTTAAGGGTGATAGAGATATAGCTCTGGAGCAGAATTATTGTCTCTCATGTCAGGATCCCTGAACCCCACCTGCAGCCAAGCTAAAAGAGATCCTAATTTCTGACAAAAACATTAACGAAATGAGGACAAAGAAGAAAAAGTCAGAGAGACTAGGAGACAGACCATGATTAACAAGGACAGATTAAGGATGGTAGGGAGGGAGTAAAATGGAAAAAACACATAGGACTATAAAGGCTGTGTTGTTCAGGCAAACTGGACACAGACTTGAAGTGATGATGTTCAGCTTGTGTAGTTCTTGGATGTAAGGTTTGTGGGCTATTGGTAAGCATCATCCAAAACCTTGTGCGATTATGGGTGGACTAGTGAACAATGGCATGTATATTATGTTAACTCTTTCAACCCAGATTCATTCACAGATACAAAGACCCTTTCAAAGAAATACTCACAATCCTGAGGTGGCAGCCTCAAGACCTGGGAGGCTATGCTTTCTGTTTGGAGCAAGCCAAACCATGTTGTGCTCAGCCTATTGTGTGGCAGGCCCACCTGGAGTCTGCTTTTTCCTACAGCTCTCCTGGGACAACAGGTTAGCAGGAGATCAGAGATAGTACTGTCTACCAAGGAACGTGCTGGGCATGTCCACTGAAAAACAGGGACCAGGCTGGCAGACCTACAAAACAATTTCACTTGATGACAGTAATGCACCAAGAATGTCAACTACCTTGTGCCATGGGCCAACTCTGTATGGAATTTCCTGAGCAAAACATAACAAACCAACACAACAAAAACAAAAACAAAAACAAAAACAGAAAACTTAAAAATGACTACTGAGTCTACGTTGGCAGCTTACCTTACAGACCAGGCTTGGAGAGAGATTACTTTCTAATTGCAGTCCACTACAGGGGATTCTAGAAAGCTCGTATCAGCATGCCAGTAGATAAGAGGATTCAGGGCAGGGGTGCAGGTTCAGGTGGTTATGGGTGATAAGTTCAGGACCTGTGTGTCACAGAACAAGCTGGCTTCTCAATTTATCTACGCTGAGATACTCCATTCAATTCAGGGAATCTGAGGACACAGAAGTTGTGGTATAGGTCCTAAGGAATGTTACAGGAAATGCACGACTATCTGTACCACAGAGTATCATCCTCAGAAACAAACAAAAAAAGGATCTGGGGACCAAGGACTAGACATTGCCATTTTGTGGTACATCAGAACATTTTGACTTGGACCTTCCCAGAGATCCTGGTGAATTCTACTTGACTCTGCCGTTCTGGAAAACCACTAAGGCTTTCAGGCAAGAATTGGGTGTGCTAACACTCAGTGAATTTGCTGATATCTAAGCTTTGAGATCAAAGCTTTGAGGCCTGCCAAGACAGCTTCAGGCTAAAGCTGGTCTGTAGGGAAACTAGGTGGTGGTGTC
This sequence comes from Cricetomys ansorgei, assembly GCA_026225945.1. Lineage (NCBI taxonomy): Eukaryota > Metazoa > Chordata > Mammalia > Rodentia > Nesomyidae > Cricetomys > Cricetomys ansorgei. The sequence goes on from JAMJFZ010001458.1 coordinate 33,938, forward strand.
ATAGATATCTGGTCACACGGGAAGTTGAGCAGATACCACAACAATGACAACCTCCCATCTCCATGGGGCCCTAGACTCAGAACTGCTTTCCCTCTTGGTAAAAACCTCTCAAAAGAGAAAGGGCAAAGTTCAAGGCTACTAGGTGTAAATGTTAGGTCTCCAATTGATTAGGTTTGACCTCTAAGTCTGATGGAAGTTCAGAAAGAGCCAAAAACCTCAAATCTACATGCCCAGGGATCCAGACTGGATCCTTTACCTACCATTCTGTCTGGGTTCAGGTGAATTCTGCCATGCTTCAACCACAACATGGGCTATAAAGGTCTAAGCACCCAATTTCACCTAAAGAGACAGGCTGCCTAGGATCCTGTTGTGGGGAGGATGGGTCTAAAGGAGAAACATTAAATGTCTCCTGACACTTTGCCTACCAAGCAGTTGGCTTGCATTCCCACCCTATCAGTCTCCTAGGCATTGCCAGGCAACCACTATGAGCTAACACCACATCTGTCACAACCCCTTTCCTCTCCGCAGGCAATTACCCAGACCCAACTAAACCAAGAAGCACCCTTCATTCTATCTAATGAACATAGGCAAAAACTCACAACAGCTGTGTGTACCTGTGAGGGTTTCCGGTACTCAGGTATAAGCACTGAGTCTAATGAGAATTAAGAGAGGCCACCTAAACCTCAAATCTTCTTGCCAATAGGTTTAGGCACAGGATGGATTTAAGTGTTTCTTACTAATCAAGCAAAATGAAAATTTACCTTTTGTTTGGTAATTTAAATCAGAATTTCATCAATACACATGTTTATAGATCATACTAAATACTATTTACAAATACAAATTTAACATCATTGGATGAATTCATTAAGAATATCTCTGTTTTCCTCCCTCAAGAAGTAGCTAAAGTAATTCTTCCTAAAATAATAAAAAATAAAAATACCACATGAGGTACAAATGAATGATCCAAGATGCAATTAGTAAAAACCATTTGTTTATATATGCTCTAGTAATAACAATCATATGGTTTGTAAAAAATAAACAATAAGTTTGTTAAAATGGTTAACTGAGTTTACATTTTATAGTCCTGTTTAAATAACATTCTATACCCTTGTTAAACTTAAAGAACACTGAAAAATATATAAATTAGCTTTAGCATCACTGTTGACTTTTAGAAACTTTTTTTATATCTTCAAATTAGTAATTTCTCTAAAAAAAGTAACAAGAAGTGAAATCTGCTAGGAATCTAGAGAAGCCAAACTATCTGGTAAAAGTAAGACATTCTTGTACCAGAAGTGAGGAATTCCTGGATGAAATCCATTTTACTCAATAGAACTATTTTTTTGCAAACGATTTTATGATTTTACTTAAAAAAAAACAGTGATAATAAAATCCACATTTACGACATAGATGAGTAAACAATTTTCTCACTGAGAGAAAACCACATGGATTTTGTTCAATAGACCCTCAAATTTTAAAAGTAAATTAGTCTTGTACTGACATATTAGCTGACTCCCGAGCTCCCTATGCATTTTTTGGGCTGTGAAAACAAGCATGGATTTCATCAACACTCCACTAGATTACATTTATCACTCAATAGGTTCATCCAATCCTTTATTCAAGGCAACCACTCCCTAAGTGCTCCTTGTATGTGGCTTTGCTAGAAAGAGAGACAATGGGAAGACAGAGGGGAATGAATAATACAGGAGTTTCCCTCCTGAGGACAGGAAAAGATATTTTAAGGTCTGCTCAAAGGAAATGGGAATTTTTATCTTCCAGGCTTTCTTCTTCCCATGCGGTACTGCCCTGGGACACTCCCTCTCAACCACTGACCCCTTGGCCTGCGGGTGCCCATGCCACTGTGTTGCTATATATATTTTGATGTGTTCCAGGTTCTCACAAGGAGAACGGTAAGTAATTGATTTCACTGAAAAGATGCTGTTAACATAGTTGCCAATATCAGCCAATATTTTCAGACACAAGAATAGACAATTTTACTGATTAAAGAATATACTTAATTCTGTGATACCTGCATGATAACCAGATTTATTCTGGGATCCTGAGGATGGTTGTGTCTGCATGAGAATGTGCCATAGACCAATCATCACTCCTTGTTCTAAAATAAGAGGAAAAGTAATAGATGTACTGTCCTATAACAACTACATACACGATTCCATTTGCCATGTCTACCTTATATTTTGTGTCATGGCTTTGTCTATGACAAAGGGAAAATACACAGTATGCATGGACACTCGCCATTTCATGGACATTTTTACATCCATTCACTACCATTGATTACAGTTAACTAATGATTTTATATGGACAGTAAAGAGAATAGAAAATTCCACCAATAAGAGCACATGCCTGTGATCATTGCACTGTATAACGTGTGTCATAATAGGCTCCACTTCAGAGTTGTGATTGTATGAGGCTTCTACTATATAACAATCCTTGATCTTGTTTAAACTTTAAGGGGATAAGTAGGAGAGGTGGTGATCTACATCTACAACATACATAGCATATTCCCTCCCCTCACCTTCTGAGGCGTGCATTCCAAACTACATGAAGAACAAGTTATGAATGCTCCCAGTAATTTGGGAGCTTCCTCCACCCCAGTTTCAATTTTACATTACAATTAGGTCCTTTGATACACATTCTTCCACCTGTAATTAGGGAGCAACTTGCCAAGGAGGAACTCATGAACTAAAAAGTGATGTTACAAGGGATCTCTTGATCTGGATCCTGGCATTATTCCTGAGGAACATGACTAAGATGGAGTTAAGTAACATCAGATTAAAACTGAATCAACTATTTCAGGCATCCTATTTCCTAGGTATGGTACAAAAAAGAAACTGTTAATATTTCATTTGTTTTGAATCTCATTTCTATCTATGCATGGTGGTCCCTACTCTGTAATTTTCACCATGAATAATAACACATCATTTCACTTTTGGATAATGTGCATCATTTAGCTGTACATGATGTCTAGTCTTCAAATCAAGGTACAGTGCTCCTAACTCTGTGTGGTAGTAGTATACATGAGTTTCTCTTTCAAAAACAATGCCTGAAAGATAGGTAAATGAATTGTAAAATTACAACTCTCCTAATAGAAAACATTTAAATATACAAAAAAGGAAAAAAGAAAGAAAAAAGGAAATACAGAAGGAATACAAGCAAATGAAAGATGAGGAAGAAATAAACATGAGAGTGAGTGAAAAAATAAATGATAATGGGAAATTGTTAAGGAGGAATGGATATAGGAAAGAAAAATGGAATAAGAATGTATGAATGAAAAGAAGGACTGATGATTGGAAATGTTGGATTATGTATTTTGTGGTGTATATTCCAAGAAATGTGCTTTCAGGGAGTGTAGAGATCAGAGAAAGCAGCTTGGAACTATGATTGGGGCTGTGTCAAATTTGGATCCCTCAGTTTTCTGTTAGGAAGACAAGAAATGACCCCAGGCAAGGCTACCCTTTCCAAAGCCCTATATGAACTCCTGGGTGATGCCTGTTTTGCTTCCCTGCTAAACAAAACCACAAAGGACACTAGAAATTGTGATTTTACCCAGCTAGGACAAGAATTCTAGAGTTTTGCATGCCTCAGGAGACGGCAATGCTTAACGGAGTCAAAAGACCATAAATCCCCAAGGATATAATGGATCATTGCCATGTTTTGGAGGTAGCAGACTGCCCTCATCTCAAGGAATGAAAAGAATTGAAAAGGAAGCAGTGTGTGCTTCACCAACACAATTCTGATTTATGGCAATATTTCACCAGGAATATCGTGTTGCTTTTCACCTATAATATTTATCCTAGGAATGTAAAAGGAGCAAAAGAAATACTACATTTCAAAAGCTCCATGCCTGTTGTGACCATGAGACTTGACCCAAAGCATGTCATTGTGTTGCTAGGTAATGAGGATCTCATAATCATTCACCATCAAATATAGGTCCGCATGCCACAGCGTCCCCACCAACTTATGGCCCATCAATTTATACTTACTAACATTTTCCAAAGAGCATAAAACTGTCTAGGAGTGGTAGCTTCTTTGACATTTACTGCCACACGTTTACCTACTGTGCATATAATAATGCACACATTTAATTGAGAGAAACGAGTTACCATATGAATAGATATTTAGGCACTTATCTATAATTCGGATTCTCCTGTTCTCACACCGCAGTGGAGACCAACACCACTATTGTGCTTCTGCCTTACTCACCCTCTTTCAACTCAAATGAAAACAATATCAACTCCTTCTGTCTTATTTGTAGGATGTGAACCACATGAACATGGTGCAAATCTGTAGAAAAACTAATTGTTTGAATTCTATTTCCAGCAAAGACATAGACACATTTACACAGTCACGTGTATACACACCACCACTCACATATGATATATAAAATGACATCCAAGCTCACAAGAACAAAGGCACCACTGTACCTTGCAATATTTAAGTAGGACATATATTTATAATTGGATTCCTTGGATATTTTACTTACCATGTGGGGAGTACATTTCATATATAAAACACCTAACTACTGAGACTTTAGAGTCTACTCCTCACTATTGTGATATTTGGTGATATTCAGAGCAAAAGACCACTTTCTCTTTTCAACTTTGAGCCTCAATGTAATCACTCTTCCAACGTGGTAATGACACTGTGAATTCAGGCTTGTAGATGCTATCAGATAGACAATATTAGACAGTTTCCATATTAGATACAATACCTATATCCTTAACAAGGAACTATTTTAAGAAATAGCTTCAAATCATGAAGAAATATACACAGTGGAAACCTCACCCTGCCTTGGACTTCTTTAGCTTCCTATTCCACAGTGATCAGTGTTTTCACAGACCAAAGAATATGTCATCAAGTATTCCTGCCTTGGGTTCTAGTGCTAGCTCCAGAATATCTTTTAAGGCTTTGGCTATAGCTTGATTTGAAGAATCAAGGCCAGCATAAAATGAAATGAAAAAATGTAGAGGATAATAATCTTGAGAAAGTAACATAGCCAAAGAAATCACTGCATTCCGGCTGCCACATGCTTGTTGGCCAGATGATACTGTAACATAGGAATCACATTGGGATTTCCATACAACCGTCATGACCTCACAGGTTGTCACGGTCTAGAACTGTTCTTAGTGCTACTAAAATCCCAAGTACTCATAACATATCGGGATGAACTTCTTTACTTTTTCCACAGGTTATAAGTGTCTTTATGTGTTGATATCTATTTATTTTTCCTATCACACAATTATGTCATGTCACTAGATCCTAAGACAGTTTTTGACAAAATCTAACACCCCTTCATGATAAACCACTTGGAGAGATGGGAGATGCATTCTATATCTAAACATAATACAGGCAATTTCTATCAAGAACTCTGCTAACATCAAATTAAAAGGAGACAGAGTCAAAATAATTCTATTAAAATCTTGAACAAGAAACAGTTGTCCCCTCTCTCCATACATATTCAATAGTACTCTAAAAAGGAACAACTATAGTGGAAAAACATCTTCAATGAGGTGGTTAACTACAAGATTAACTTAAAAAGTCTTTACTTCCCATATACACAAATGACAGATGGACAGAGTAAGAATTCAGGGAAACAACACCTTTACAAACCTACAAAATACACCAGGTATATTGGGGTGTCTCTAATCAAGCAATTGGAAAACCTGAATGACAAATACGTTTTTCCTTGAAGATGGAAAATTAAGAAGAGCACACAGGATGCAAAGACAGCCCATGCTCCTAGTTTGGTAGGATTGGTATAGTTAAAATGGGCATTTTATGTGAAGAAATCTGCACATTCTATGTAAACTTTAGCAAAATACTTAAAGAACAGAAACTTAAAGAAATGTGCAACATCCTTAGTGATCTGGGGTAGCTCTCTAGGTGCAGTCCATTACAGTGCATCCCAACAAGGTTGTCTGGGTATACAAGTGGGTGAGGGTGTTCCATGTTGGGATGGCAGAAGAAGAATTTATGGTTGGAAGGCTCAGGACCTATGGGTAACAGAATGCAGGGGCTACAGTATTGTACTTCCCTAAGATGCAACTCTCAATTATGGGCACATGGAAGGTGCAAAAGCTGCTTAAAACTCCAAAGGGAATGCTCTAGAATATCTATGGTCTATGCCAAACAACAGTGCAGCACGATGTCCTCAAACCAGTTAATAGAAACTCAAGGCTAGTCTGTCCTACATGAGATCCTGAGTTCTAATTAAAAAAAAAGCCTTCCTCTTACAGTCTATTCTGTTACAGACTGCAACATCCATTAAATTAAATTGATGCAATAGCAATTCAAAAAAATGTTAGCCCACTGAGAACACATGACAATTGCATGTATTTAAAATTTTTGAAGTATTTTTCACCTTCTATCATAACTGATTTTTTATTTGATCTCTGAAAACCTCATGTGAAGTTTACCCAAAGAAAAATATACCTTTCTTTTTTCTTTTTCCTGCATTTTTTCCTTCTCACAATGATCAACAACTCTGACCATTCTACCTTGAAACTCAGGATCAGGGACAGGCTTGCATTCATAAGGCCACTGGTTAATTCTCCATGACTGGAAACAAACTATTGATTGTGTAAGTATTATTCTTCTTTGATTTCTTACTCTCCACACTGTCTCATGTATATAGTCTATTTTGTTCTTTCCTTCCATCTCCCCAAGCCCTCTACTTGGATGAAAGTGTTTTTCCTACACTGCCCATGATTAATTACTTCTCCAATCTGGGGTGAGTTCCATTAGGACAGGTGCCTAACGCTAACTCCCTTGCTATTAGCTTTTGTCTGCTTGCCAGTAGGAACTAAGTTCATTGCCAACTTTGGAAATGAATGCTTGGATTCTAAACGTCTATGAGACGTTTAGATATCGCACTGGAAACATTTTGGCATCATACACTCCTTTGATGTATGCCTATGATAAATCAGGACCACCACATCATTTCAGAAATTTTTTGAAAGAGCCAAGTCAACTCCTATAGGCTAAACACAGCAGCAGGAATTTAGCAACATGTGAAGTGTGACTGATTCCTATTAGACCAGGCTTTCTCTGCCATCCTAGTACCTATGGTGTGTCTAGGATGGAGAGGATGATGATGTTCAAGAAGTGTTGCTTCCTGCTACACTAGAGCTTTGACCTTCTCTGACTTTCAACAAACCAATGTTCAGTTCTCCTTCTGGGGTCCAACATCATGGATTCTATTAGTGTGTCTCCCAACTAAGGACTTCAACCACTGGTAAAGAGCCTGGTCAGAGGCCATCTAGAAGTCAGCAAGGAAGTCTGCTCCTAAATTCAGAAGACTTCCCTACCCATGCTACACTAGGAAGATCCAGCTGAGGAAGGCACAAGGGGCTCAGTAAAGGCCAGTGACCCCTGAGTGCCCAGGGGACCCAGCTCGCATTGGACAACATTGTCAGCCATGTTCCTGAATGGGCCCAGAGCGTTTCAAGTAAAAGGTAAGATAGGGACTCCACTCATGAAAAGAGGTCCTCTTGAGGAACCGGGCGGGCTGACCTAAATCCTGATGGCTAGTGGCTGCAATTGTTCACAGGCATCCAGGCAAGAGAGGATGGAGACTGTCACAGATCAAGGCTGGGGCAAGGCACCATGCGAGCTTGGGTTCCAGCCCCCAAGGGGCAGCAGCAGCCAGTGGACAGGGGAGAATGAGCCTGAGTACCCCAGCCACGACCCTCTGAGCACCACTTCCTGATAAGTGGAAGAGGCCATGGCTGAGCTAGGGAGGTCATAGGGGCACCGTCTCTGCCCTTCATGTTCCTCCCAGCGGACTCCCGTGGACACCACCACCCTACTGCCTGCCAGGCCTATCGGTGGGCCGCATCCCTGTCCAGCGCAGCAAGAAAGGAGGCAGCAAAGCAATTCCCACGAGAGGAAGTGGCTGCAGAAGACCCTCACCCCCTTGCCTATTACCCGGTCTGCAGGGCGGGTCTTGATCCATGGATCTACTCACATGCATTCAGGGCTATTCAGGCTGGAGCATGATGGGGCGCCCATGACTCACCAACTGCTCCTGTCCCTGAGGTTCCTCTGGTGGTGCCACCTCTGGCTTCGGACATTTTTGCCATTTGGAGCTGCTACTTAGATCACTTCATACTCTGCAAGGGATTCAGACCACCACAGGACAGCACACCATAGGACTATCAGGATCCCCACTACAGTTTGGATGAGGGGGCCCAACCTGGAAGATCAGGAAAGAAGTGGCCCAACTAATACTCATTGCTCTAAGCTGGGATCCTTCATCCTCTCCTGGCTGGCCAAGTAAAGGCAAAAAATATCTACAATCAGAGGCCACCTTGGGATGCTCCTCACCCCAGGGACATTATATAGTGGGCAACACTCTGTACTCTACTCCCTAAGGAGCACCACTTTGACTGTGGCCTTTCTCCCAAGTGGAGGCAGCCATGAAGAGGAGAAAAGAAAGGAAGCAGTGAAGACTACAGAAGAGAAGAGAAGAGAAGAGAAGAGAAGAGAAGAGAAGAGAAGAGAAGAGAAGAGAAGAGAAGAGAAGAGAAAAAGCAGAGAAGAACACAACAACTCAACCTGAACATTTCAGTTAGGTTAGGATATCTCTTTGGAGCTGCAACACTAAGGAAGCTCTCCCCTCAGAGCAGAGGTGAGAGGAGTTGTTACATTGGAACATTCCAGCTCAGGTGGGGAAGACTTCCCTGCCTCAAAGCTGCAAGAGCTGTGTGATGCCTGACTTCCTGAATGACAGGATAACTTCCTGTAGGGCATTCCTTACAAAGAGCTGTGAGAGCTGTGTGGCTCCTGCCTTCCAGAATATGAGAATAACCATGCCTGTGGAGTCATTTTTCCGGCCTCAGAACAGGTCGGTCCCTGGGCTTCCAAATGTCCTTTTTCTGTCCAAGCTGAATAAAAACACTATGACTGGGCTGCTACTCTTGTACATCAGTTCTAACAGGGATAACAATGGAATTGAGAGATTGTGTTTTCTCGTGTACTTGGTAAGGTTTTTTTAGACACTTCCTGGCCTCGGGAGACTGAACTAAACAAGAAGGTCGCGATGTATTAAATTCCTTACAAATCTTAAGATCCCATCCCAAATAAAATCAAGTTCCTCATATCCCCAGGTATCTTCCTTTATTAGTGGAACTGAACCCAAGCAGCAAGGTGCAATTCAATGAAGTTGGTATTTGTATGTTTCTTCTTTTTGTTTTAGCATAGATTTAGTAAATAAAACATAAAATTGATGCAGATCAAGTAAACTGGGTTTACCACCAGAAATTAGTTTTATTATAAAAGTTTGCGGAAAAGAAAAACTTTCTCATCTTTATTGACACCTAAATTTGCACCACATTCATTCTGCATGTTTTCAAGTATTTAATGTGTTTTTATTACCTCATATAATACATGCAGAACATCCTTCCCCCTCCCCCCATATCTCCCAGCTCCTTGCATCTCCTCTCACTACCAGATCTACCCCTTGTGCTCTCTGCTACTAATCAGAAGACAGATGTCTTCCAAGGATTAAAACTCATACAATGCATAGCACATGCTGTTTTGAATACTTCTCCTAGCACAGAAACACAGAAACACACATATACACAGACAATACATAAAATGACATCCATCCTCAGAAGCTCCCATGCTCCCATAGCTTTTTTGCCACAAGAAAGCAGGACAGATGTTTATCTCTGATATCTTAGAAAATTGGCATTTTCATTTGGAGAATGCTTTCATAATCCAACAGGCCTTCTAAATCCACCTCCTTTACAACTGAATCTTCAGAGGCTATCTCTTCAGTATTGAGATCTCTTGTGATGCCCAGAGAAAAAGGCCAAAGTCTTGCTTCCTTAGAGAAATCCTGTCCTATCTCTGTGCCAATCAGAACTCAGGGAGCCTCTGTGTTGCTGACAACTGACGAATTTGCATGTCAAACTTCTCAGAGGTTCACCAGGAGCAGGCTATGGAACTAAATTTACAGATCAGCTGCTGGCCACATGTTTAGCAATCAAAGATCTTCTCTGCTCACACACATGAGAAGCCAACAGAGCACACTTGAACAGATTCCTCTTCTCTGTTATACAAGCACCAACCTGGGCACCTGTCAATAGTTGTGAGTGAATGGGGCAATCTACCATAGACAAATAAATGGAAGGAGAAGAAGTAGATGTTATGTTGTACATTAAGTGCATACATGCCACACTCTACCATGTATTCTTCATTGTTTAAATCATGGATTCCTCCCCAGGGAAATAACTGAGTACACATGACCCCTAGTCACTTCAGGGGTTCTCTGAACTGTAGCCCCTAGGATGGATTACAAATACGCCTTAGTCTACATCTTCCATACCTCATTAGAAATCACCTTCAGTAGAAGACTTGCATTAACAGGGAAAACCATGCATGCAAGGCAATATTAAACTGATTGCAGCTGTCCACCTGGAAATCTTGACTTTCGTGGTAATTGTTTGTAGAGGATGAACCAACATCTTTAAGAATATTGGATTGGACTCTCCACACGGGGACCCATCTGGCCAATGAAGGAAGAAATAAAGATACTGTATGCCTACTGATGTGAATAATTCAGAGAAGACTTACCTAAGAAATCATGTTTCCGCAAATCATTGAATTAAGCAAGTCAGTGTCCAACTGATACTTAATAAGAAACATACTGGATAGGAACCAAGTTAATCACCATTGCACTGAAGCATTCAGTCTAATTCAGAAGGTAAAGTATGCCACAGGGCAACTTCCCTGATTTCTTTTCACGGCAAGAAAGGAAGTGAGAAAACTGAAGTGAAGAGAGATTAAAGGGACCTAGGCAATATGGAGTTGCTTGAATTGCAGTATTCTGGAGGCGAATGCAGAAGAATCAGGAATTCAAGTTTATTTTCAGAAACAAAGTGAGTAGAGACCCGGGCTTCATGACTTTCAGGGGAGTGGAGGGTATGAATGCAAGGGAACGATTAACATTTAAGAGACCTAATGACAACAGTGTTTAGAGTTGCGGTGGCCCATGTCACTGCAGTCATTAGGCACAGTGGAATGGATCTATGTGAGTTTCAGGGCCACCTGGTCTACATAGGGAATTCCAGACAAGTTAGGCCTACATATTAAGATTCTATATCCAATAAAAGTTTAATGTACACAGCTTGTTAGAGTCTCTTAATACAAATTAAATGTAATAATGCATAATACTTTAATTTTAAAATAGGCTCAGTTTAAAGGGTGAGACAGGTGGTATATGCCAGAAATCCTATTTCTATGCCGAACAGCCCTTCTTCCCAAACCCAATTTAGAGCAGGGATGTAAGTGAACATACTGAAATAAGTGGACTTGAAGTATTCCTTAAATGAAGAAAGGAAGTATAGAAATTCTTAGTGACAGGATGCATCAAAAAAGAGAGAAAGTTCATCTTCAAAAAAGTATTCCCAGTCCACTGCTTGAAGATGAGTATGTTTGAGATACACAGAGAAAATAGCCAGATTTTTTCCTATCAACTCTATTAATCTCAATCCAAACCAGTGTATGTGTGTGTGTGTGTGTGTGTGTGTGTGTGTGTGTGTGTGTGTGTGTGTACACATGTTGGGAAAGTGTACATGTTTGCTTGTGCATAGATGTACACAGGTGTTTGAGGTTCCCAGGAAGACAAATCAGTGCTCTCAAGTGCTGACACATCTATGTAACCTGAGTATATTTTTTATCTAATGCCAATATTCAATGTTTTCTAAATAAATAGCATCTAGAATTGAGATGATAATACAATCTATAGAATTATTTTTAGCAAACAGAGAAGATTATACCAGTATATTTAGTGTCTATATTTTTCATATCAAGTGTTTACCTCTGATATCTCTAAGGTTGCTCTGAAAAGATGGGAAATAACCTCCACACTCAATAATGTTGTCAACAATAGTAATTTGTAACAGAGATATTTTATTATACAGAATGGAAAGGTGCACAGTACCAGTATGACCAACTCTGCCTTACTAATGTAGTCATTAATGAAGTATAAGTGGAATTACTAGGTGTGTCCTACAGTTATCAATTAAGGAAAGTATTTTTCACTGTATTTCACAGCGTTCCTTCATCTATCATTTTGAATTTTCTACAGCAAAATGAGTTATAAAATAGACCTGTGTCTCACAGCAAGGACATGTCTGGTCCTTTGGAAGGATATAGTTAGTTTTAAAGACTTCACACCTCCCCCTGCTACACACCAAGTATCTGACCTTGGAAAATTGGCTACGTGGAAAATTTATTTCCATCTTAGAGTAAACTAGACACCAACAAAAAATAAATAAAATCAGCCACAGAAAATGTCATTTGGCCTGATGTTCATCTGGCTGTAGATTAAAGCCAGCCTACAAGTTCAATATCCAGTATACTATGGGCATTGAGAGTCAGAAGATGGGCCTGGGAAGGTGGCTCAATGGTTAAGAATAATTTCTGCTCTTCCAGAATACCCAAATTTTGTTCCCAACACCAACAATACTTGGTTCTCAACTGCTTGTAACTCCAGATGCAGGGATTCGGGAGCTCACTTCTGGTCTCTTCCATCACATACTTATGGCACATGCTCACTCAGAAAAACACACATAAACAAAATGTAAATTCATAAAAAAATGATTCAAAAATGTGGGCTGAACAGGTAGCTCAGTGCAGGCCTAGCTTTCACAAAGCTCTGGGGTTGATCCCCAGTACTGACCTGATTATGTATCATGGAAAATACATTTAACCCTAGCACTGGAAAGGGACTGGTAAGAGGGTCAGGATTTCAAGAGTGGTCACATATACATAATAAAGTGAAGGCCAGTATTGAATATATGATACCATGTTACAAAAGTAAATAAATAAATGAATAATCCAAACAATGAGAACCGAGGTGCATATTTTTATATTAAAAAAATTCTCCTCCCAGTGTATTTGAACATATAAGGTCCTGCAGCTATCTATATCATGTGGTGTCTCTATGTTGGATATATACCCAGGGTCCTTTCTATTTTTATCTCTCTAGCTTTTACTAGGCTTAAACCACATGTAGCCACCTTCACTGTCTCAGTGGCATATGGTCATGACAACAAATGGTGTTCAATTATTGTGAAATCAGATTTTTTAAACTGCCAGCATTTTTGCCATAGTTTTCATTGTGAAGTCATTAGTGGGAAGATGTGATTGAAACGTAAATTAGACTTCTATTTTCAGCAGCTAACCATGGGAATTCAGAGTTGTGGAGCCAAGGAACCTGCTTTCCTTGCAGCTGTTTGATCTCGGCTGTTATCTGATTTCTGTGCAACATTATGAATGCCTGTACATCCAACAACTGTTGCCCTCAGATTTAGATAGGTTGGCTCGGTGAGAGCCGAGTCATTGCAGCTGTAGACACTCATCAATATGGGCAACATCCGAAGAGAAGCATCTCCCAGAAAAGAGCCAGTGTATTCTTTCAGCAATAAAGGCTCTTGCTGCTAAGCTTGATGACAGGATATTTAAAAATAATTTCAAAGAGAAGTTTCAAGAAACAAACTCAATTTTGTACAGAATTAGTACAGGTGGTAGACTGTTGTCTAGTTTTTAACAGGACTTAGATAACTCAGAAACTTTATAGATTTAAAATAATCAACAAAATCATTGAACAAAACTTCCCAAATATAAAGAAAGAGATGCCTATAAAAGTACAAGAAGCTTAAAGAATACTAATTAGACTGGACCAGAAAGGCAAGTCCTCTTGCCACTTACAAGTGAAACCACTGAACATACAGAACAACAAAGAATACTAAAGGCTACAACAGAAAATAACAAATGGCATACAAATGTAAATCTATTAAAATTACACCTAACTTTTTGATGGATACCATAAAGTCCAACCGTACACAGAAAAACTACATATTCTAAGGGAACACAGATGCCAGCCTAGACTATTATTTCAAGCAAAACTGTCAAGTATACACTGAGAAATCAAAATATTTCATGATAAAATCAAGTTCTAACAATACCTTTCAACAAATCCTGCCCACAAAAGGGAGTAAAATAAAAACTCCAAAACAAGGAGATTCACTACAATCAGGAAATCACAGGAAATAATCTCACGCCTCAAATTCAAAAGAATTGACACACACACACACACACACACACACACACACACACATCAACAATAACTACAAAATAACAGGAGCTAAGTATCATTGGTCATTGACATCCTTCAAGATTAATGGTGTCAAGATTCATAATTCCCAACAAAAAGAGATAGACTAATAGAATGGATTTGAAAACAGAATCCAGCCTTCTGCTGCATACAGGAAACACGCCTCAAAAACAAAGATAAATAATTACCTCAGAGTAAAGCATTGGGAAAAGATTTACCCAGAGGATGGACCTAAGAACCAAGCTGTTGTAGCCATTTCTAATATCCACAATTAATTAGAAGACATGGAGAAGGACACTTCAGATTCATTAAACCAAAACTCCACAAAGATGACATTGCAGTTCTTCACACCTATGCCCCTAAAATTTGTAAAAGGGCTCCAACAATTGTAAAAGAAACAATGCAAAATTTAAATAAACACATTGACCCTCACACACTGATAGTGGGAGACCCTCACGATCTGATAGTGGGAGATTACAATACCCAAATTCTCAAAGACTGACAAGCCATCCATACAAAAAAAATAACTGAGAAATACTGACACTAACAAATGTTATAAACTAAATGGACCTAACAGATACTTACAGAATGTTTCACCCAGACAAAAGAATACATCTTTTTCTCAACATCTTTTCTCACTTTAAAAGTTGACCACATTATTGGCCACAAAGCAATCTTCGATACATACAGGAAAATTGAAGTACCCCCTGCATCCTATCAGATCACCATTGATTAATGCACAACTTCAACGACAGCAACAGCAGAAGACATACAAATTCAGGGAAACTCAAAAACTCTCTATATAATGACAAGTGGGTCAAGAGAGAAATAAAGGAACCAATTAAAAAATTTCCTGGATTCAATGAAAATGACTGTAAAACATATCCAAAATTACGACATGATAAAGAGAAAATTCATAGTACCAAGTGTTTACCAGAAAAGAGTGGAGACTTCATATACTAGCAAACTAAGAGCATATCTGAAAGAACTAAAACAAAAAGACGAAAGTATACCCAAAAAAGTAGATGTCAAGAATTATTCAAACTTAGGGCTGGAATCAACAAAATAGAAACGAAGGGAACAATTCAAAGAATCAATGAAACAAAGACCTGGTTCTTTGACAAAAGCAACAAGGTAGACAAACACCTAGGTAAACTACTTAAAAGACAGAGAAAAAATGTACAAATCAATAAAATCAGAAAAGAGGAGGTTATGACTATACACATTGTAGAAATCCAAAGAATCAATAGGTCACACCTTAAAAAATGTACTCACAAAATTGTAAAATCCAAAAGAAATGAAAATTTTCTCGTTAGGTACCACCTACAAAAATTGAATCAAGATCAGATAAACAACTTAAACACACCTATAATTCTCAAGGAAATACAAGAGGCTAGTAATGGACTTATAATCAATAAAAGGCCAGAGCCAGTTGATTTAAGCTCACAATTATCAGACATTTAAAGAGTTAACACCAAAATTCCTCAAGTTATTCTTCAAAATAGATGCAGAATGAATTCTGACTAACTCAATCTATGAGGCCACAGTTATGCTAATACCAAACCTCACAAAGACTCAGCAAAGAAAATGAATTATATGGCAATGGCTCTCATGAACATAGATGCAAATGTACTCAAAAAATATTCACAAACCACACCCAAGAAAACATTAAAAAGGTTATCCACCATTATTGAGGAGGCTTGATCCCAGAGATGAAGAGATGGTTCACCATACGAAAATCAGTCAGTACTTTACGACTGTGATTTATGATGAAGTGACACTGCATAAACAAATTGATAGAGAAAACGTACATGATCATCTCACTAGATTGTGAGAAAGCTTTTGACAAAATGAAGCAACCCTTCATAATAAACCCATTGGAGAGACTTGGGATACAAAGGCCATACCGAAACTTAATAAAGGCAATAAACACCAAGCCTACTGCAAGCACCAAATTAAATGGAGAGAAATTCCATATAATAAATGGAAAGAGCAATAAATACAAAGCAATTCCACTAAAATTAGGAGGAAGACCAGGATGTACCATCCATGTTTACATATTCACTATAGTACTTAAAGTTCAAGCTAGATCAATAAGACAACAGATGGACATCAAGGGAATATGAATTTAAAAGAAAAAAGTCAAAATATCCTTAATTGCAGATGATATTATATTATATATAAATGACCTCAAAAACTGGATTAGGGAACTCCTATAGGTAGTAAACAACTTCAGTGAAGTAGCTAGATACAAGATAATCTCAAAAAATTCTGTAGCCCTCCTATATATAAATGACAAATGGACAGAGAAAGAAATAACAGAAACAATATTCTTCACAATGGCTACAAATAACATATGGTATCTTGGGCAACCAAGCAAGTGAAAGACTTGAATGACAAAAGCTTTATATCCTTGAAGAGGATGATTGAAGATCTCAAAAGATGGAAAGATATCCCGTTATCTTGGGTGGGTTGTATTAACATAGTAAAAAGGGCCATTTCACTAAAAGTCATCAAGAGTGTCAATAAAATCCCTATCAAAATCACAATACAATTCTTTCTTGATATGAAAAGAACATTACACAACTTCATATGGAAAAGCAAAAAAATTTAGGATAGCTAAAATAACCTTGAAAAATAAATGAACTTCTAGAGGTATCAACAACCATGGTCCCAATATGTACTACAGTGACATAGTAATAAAAACTGAATGGTATTGACACAAAAACACACATGACAAACAATGGAACTGAATAAAGTTTCCGGATATATATCCAGACACCTAGGGACATCTGATCTTTGATAAAGAAGCCAAAAACATACAATGACAAAAGAAAGCAGCTTTAACAAATGGTGCTGGTCTAATTGGATGTCTGAGGTAGAAGCATGCAAATAGATCCATATCTATCACTGAATACAAACCTCAAGTCAAAGTGGATCTGAGATATCACTATAAAAACAGATATACTCAATCTGACGGAAGAGAAAGGGGGAATAGCCTTGAGAGCAGTGGCACAGGAGGTAACTTTTTTAACAGAACACCACAAGGTCAGAAATTAAGATCAAAGATTAATACGAGGACCTCATGAAACTGACAAGCTTCTTTAAGGAAAAAAAAGACATTGTCAATAGGCAAAAACTGCAGCCTACAGAATGAGGAAAGATATTCACCAACTCTACTTACAGTTGAGACCAAATGTGCAAAATAAATAAAAATGCAAGAAGCTACATGTCAACAAAACAAATAACCTAATTAAAAGTGAGGTGCACATCTAAACAAAGAATTCACAAAAGAGGAATCTCAAACGGCTGAAAAATACTCAAAGAACTGTTCAACATCTTTAGTCATCTCGGCTGGCTTTCTAGAGGCAATCAGCTTCTGGAGATAGAAGAAAGTTTGTGTGGGTGTGGCTTGAAGGTAGGTGAGTGGGTTTAAGGTGGAGGTTAGGGCAGGAACAGGGTTATGGATGTTTGTTAGGCTCAGCCCTTGTGGGTTCACAGACCATGGGGTTCTCAGTGGCACTTCACTGAGATACTTTCCTCCATTCAGTGTGCTAGGAGGCTCAGAAACTGCTTCCTAGTTCAAAGGGGATGCTCCAGAAAACACGTGACAATCTGTAGCACAGAAGAGACGACTCAGACACAAAAAATAGACTCATGTGCCAGGGACTGGAATCTGCCCCTTTGTGGCCAAACAAGGACATTCTGACTTGGGCCTGCCCAGAAATCCTGTTGCATTCTACTTTACTCCACACACCAAGGTGACCACTAAAGCTTCCAGGCCAGACTTGCGTGTGATGACACTGGCTGACCATGGCAATAACCAACCTTCTAGGTGAAAGCTTCCTGACAACGAGGCCATCCTAGGCTAAAGCTGGGCCCATACAGCAGCAAGGTAGTGTTATCAAATAGCTGCATTTACAAGGGAAGGTGGGCAGAAGCCTCAGGAAGAGGCTTTAACCTCATTGGGGTCCCAGGCATCGAACTGCCTTCCAATATGGCGAAAGAAGACACCCTTGATGAACAAATGGCAAAGCAAAATGGCGTCTGTGTGTACCTGTGATGGTCCTGTTGCTCTGGTCTGACCCCTGAGTCAAATGGGTGATGAGAAAGGTCACCCAAATGCTTTCATCTTTTTGCACATGAATCAAAGCTGGAGCCTTCAGGAAAACTTCCATCTGAGTTCTGAGGATGCTCCCAAAGTTCATCCATAGCAGCAGCCACCAGAAGCCAGGAGCATCCACCTACACTTCACTTGAAGAGGCAGGCAGTGCATGACCCTGTTGTGGGGAAAGGATATGTATAAGAATAGACATTTCGTCCCACTCACCCCCTGGCCTATTGGTAGTGGGCTTAGACCCAAGCATAACTGTCTCCTGGCATTGTCAGGCAACCATTATGAGTTATGTCGAGGTGTGTCATGACCTATCTCCTCTCCCCAGCCCAACAACCAATCCACACTACACCCAAACAAGAGGGCACCACTCAGGATACTTGGCAACGTTGTCTTTCTCTAAAATCCCCAAGGTGCTCTCATATATGGATCATTCTGTGTCCTCTGAAGACATATCTCTTCATGTGGCCATGGATAGGCACACAGGTAACTCAGAGCTTTCTGAAGTGATTCAAGTGGATCTACTGGCATCGAGACACAAAAAAAAATACACTGTCCTAAATGGTCCCACCAGGATGCCCCTAGCTCAACCACACAGCTGTCCTAAATAGCAACTTCATAGCAAAGTAAGACATCCTCACAGAAAACTATCATGCTTTCTTTTCCCCTTCTCTCCATTGGCCTAGCACCAAGTAACAGGAGTGAGAGGCCATAAAGCTGTTATGTGAAAGAATGGATTTGATCACCAAGGTCCAGGCAAATATACCAATAATTTCACAGGAAATTTCCTCTCATTCTATCTCTCTGTATCTTTATCTTTATCTTATCTATCTATCTATCTATCTGCCTATCACCTTCTGTCTCATCTCTTTCTTAGTCTCTCTATCTCCCTCTCTCATGTATACATACAAAGCCAGTGCATCCAGGACAGATTTGCCTGTTTGGATACCAGATGATATACATTATTCAATAGGAAATGATTTGCACTATCCCAAAGGAACGATTTCTTCCATGAGCTGAGAGTCCACAGAGGCCCAGCTCCATGGGGATGACAGCCCCTACAAAGAACATTTTCCCTGCCTCCAGGAGACAGACCAACATTGATTTCCATCTCTCACTCTCTGTCACACATCCTTCAGGCAGCCTCTCTGATGCTCATAGGGCGGTCCTTCAGGCGGGACCTGAATTGAGTTCTCAGTTGTGACAGACCGGTCACTCCCAGGGAGTGGTACTGTCACATTCAATACTGTATTCATGTCTCGGGTCTAATTTGACTGAGCCACAAGGACTCACAACAATCCAAGGAAGACCCAGACAGTATGCCTACATGAGCTACTGCTTAGTTTTGGCACCCTGAAGCATCTTCTCTAAGAAAAAAAAAACCTGTCTTTCCCAGACAATTCTGAATTGACCACTGATAGATACCTGCAGACAAGTTCAGAAGAGAACACAAAAGAAAGAAAAGAATAAAAGAGAGAAGATATGGCAGAAAGACAGGAGAGAGGAGAGAATGAGGATGGTAGGGAGTGAGTGAAATGTATAAAACTCACAGGACCACAATGGGTATGTGGCCCTGACAATCGGATCACAGCTTAGAAGAGATGCTGGCAGTGTGTGCGGGTATGAGAAGTGAGGTCTGATTGCTAATGTTGATGCTCACCTGAAATTTAGGTGCCAGTGGATGACAATGAAACCTGCCTGTCATGTGGAATAAGTTTCCCTGCCTAAAGCCAAATGAAGCCTCAGTTGCAGAGTCCCTTGCAAAGAGATCCCCAATGCCTACAAACAAATCTACCTCAAGACCTGGGAGGCTGTGCTTCCTGTTTGGTGCTTGACAACCCTCATGACACCTGGCTTTTACTGGGGCAGTACTCAGCCTCAAGAGTCAAGGATCCCCTGGATGCTGCTTTCTCACACCCTTCACTTGGGCCAGCAAGGCTGCAGGAGACCGAAGCCAGTCCTGTCCGTCCAGGAACAGAGGTGCTGCTTAGGCAGCTGGAACTGTACAGAGAAGCTCAGATAACCACTTGCAGGACCAGGAAAACCCTTCCACATAACAATAGTTGTGGATCAAAATGCCAAATAATTCATGCCATGGGACCACTCCCTCTTTCCTTTTCTGTGAAAAAATACAACAATAACCAGCTACCTCTAGACTCCAAGAGGCAGCTAAACTCATACACCAAGATTGGCCCAGAGATGGTTCTCTAGATGCAGTCCACCACAGAGGATGCTAAAAGTTTATGTAAGCATGCAGCTAGGTGAGGGGCTTTCAGACAGGGGTGGGTGGGGATGAGGATGGGTGGTACTTTCAGAATCTGTGAGTCACAGAACCCAGAACACAGGAATTCCTCACCTTCAGTGTCCTGAGTCACTTCACTCAATCAAGGGTGTGGAGAGGTACAGAAGATTTGGCCTAGAAACTGAAGGGAATGCTATAGAATACCCCTGCCAATCTGAAACACAGGAGAATGGCCTCAAACACAAAAACATGGACTTAGGAAACAAGGGCTGGACACTGTCCTCTTGTAGCCTAACCAGAACATCCCAACTTGGGTGTCACCAGAGATCCTAGGGAATTCTCCTTGACTCGACCTACCAGAATGTTCACTAAAACTGCCCCTCCAGATTTGGGTGTATTGCAACTTTGTGACCATGGCCACAACCAAGCTTCCAGGTCAAGTCCCCCTTACAAGAAGGCCCTACCTAGGAGGCCCTGGGTTGGTAAGTCAGTAAGGTAGTAGTATCACAAAACTCTACATGCATGGAAAGATAGGCAGAAGTCTCAGAAAAGAAAACCACAAGCCTCAGTCAGGATGTAGGCTCACAATCACCTTTCCACCTAGCAGAAGAAGTGTCAGTAAAGGACAATGGAAAAAACCAGAGGAATTTGTGTGTATCTGTGAGAATCCAGTTGTTCATGTCTAAGCACTAAATCTGATGGGTGGTGAGAAAGGCTACCAAAAAACTCAAATCTTCTTGAGAATGAATCCAGGTTGGTCCCTAACCTGCCATAGCCAATCAGGTGGATGTAGCCACACTTTGCCTGTACAGACAGGTTGTCCAGGACCCTGTTGTGGGGACAAGGATGTGTCAAAAGGAGAAAATTTACATCTCACCTGTTACCTTGCCTATCAGGGCATGGACATGGTTCCACAACCAAGGCATTGGCAGGCAATCATGAGCAATCTCCAAGTCAGTCCCAACCTATCTCCTCTCCCCAGCCTAACAAACCCCCCAAAAGGATCCAGTCAGGATAACAGGTTATCTTTTCTTTCTCTAAATCCCCAAGTCATTCTCAGATTTCTATTATTCTGTGTCTTCTGTGGACACCATCCTACCTATGGCCAAGGCAAAGAACACATCAAACTCAGAGCTCTCTGATAAGATTCTAGTGGTACCAATGGGCCAATAGATACAAGGGAAAACATACATTCTGTACTGGTCCCACCAGAAAGCATGAAGCAATCTGCAGCCATGCATCCTCATAGGAAACTCTCAAGTTCTCTTCTTCCTTTCTCTCCTGTGTCCTACAATCAAGGAATAGGAATAACTGGCCATACTGATGTCATGTGAGAATGGTTCTGACCACCAGGATGCAGGCAAAAATAGCAACAATCTCAAAAATCACCCACCAGCTCCACAGAGACTCTCCTTCTCTCTGTCTCTATCTCTGTCTCTCTCCATCACTCTCTGTCTCCTCTCTTTCTTTTCCTTGCTCCCTCCATCTATTTTCCTCTCCCATATGTACAGTCATAGTCAGTTCATCCTGAGAAGTTAGGCCTGTCTGTAAAACACATGATATACCAGGTTCACTTGGGAAATTATTTTCACTACCATGGCTATACACTTCCTTTCATGAGCTGAGAGTCTATAGAGACGCAACTCCATGGGGTAAGACTGTCCACGTCGGCCCCTAGAAAAATACCATTTTTCCTGCCTCATGGAGACATTCCCAACATTTCTTTCCATTTCTTCCTCTCTGTCAAGGCTCCTGGAGTCAGCTGCTCTGATGCTGCAAAAGGAGCTCCCTCACGTTGTGAGTGCTTTGAGTTCTCAGAAGTGCCATGGCAGCCACTCCACAGAACTGTTCCTGCCACCTTTCATACTGTTGCCATGTAACTGGTCTCATTAACTGAGCCATAACTGGTCACAGCAATACATGGACACATCCAGATATTATGACTACTTAAGCTAGTGCTGAGGGTTGGAGCACTAAAGGTCCTCACCTACAGAAACCTGGCATTAACAGACAACTCTGAAATGACAAATATGACTGCTTCACTCAGCATATTTTCTGGCACTATCAGGGATCTCTGGGGCATAGATTCCTCAACAGTGAATTCAACAAGTATGAACACACACAAACACACACACACACACAGACACACACAGTCTTCTTGGACCCCAGATTCTGCCACCTGTTAATTTTTGAGCCCCTTCTAATTAATTACTCTTGCACAAGATATCGCTGGACAGGGAAGAGCAAGATAAAAGTGCTTTTTGACCCTTCATTCTGGGTCTTCTCCCTTTATGAGAGGTAAGGTGTACAAATCAGGCAAATTGACAAGTATACTTCCTCCCTGGATGTTGAGAATCACAGTAGGAGGTATTCTAAGGGAGGCATGGAGAGCCAAACCTGCCAGCAAGGTACAGTGCCTGCCTGGACACTTTTGGCACTGCTCAGAACAACGTAAATGACTTCTTCTAAGCAGAAGATGGCTCTACTGAGAAGCAGTCACATAGGGTGTAGTGAGCCTAAGGAATGTCTTGGGCTACTTGCCCTGTGTACCCAAAAAAGAGGATGCATATGTCCATGGTTGTGCAACTCAGACAAATTTTAAGGTACTAGGGATGTGGTTCTGGAGCAGAAATGCTTTCTTTCAGGTCAGCAATCCTGAATTCCATCTCTAGCCAAGCTCAAAGAGAACCTAATTTTCTGATGAAAAAATTTAAAGAACAGAAGAAAAAGAAAGTCATAGAGAATAGGAGGTAGACAAAGATGAGCGAGGAGGGAATGAGGACGGTAGGAAGAGAATAAAATGGATAAAACACATATGACAATAATGGCTGTGTTGCCCTGAGAATTTTCGCACAGACATGAAAAAGGTTCTTTGTAGCATGTATGGTTCCTGGAAGTGAGCGGTGTGAGCTTCTTGGTGAGCTTCATCCAAAAGCTCTGGAGATTGTGGGTGGCCATGTGCACACTGGCATGTGGAATAAGTTTCCCTTCCTCAATGCTGATTCAACCAGATATACAGTAACTTGCAAGATGATCCTAACAATCCTGACAGACACAGCAGCCTCAAGACCTGGGAGGTTGTGCTTCCACCTTAGAGCAAAATTCTTTGGTGCTGGGCCAGCACTGTGACAGGACTTAGCCTTGTGGGACAAGGATCAACTGCACCCTGATTTTCTCCACAACACACCAGGGCTGACAGGAAGGCAGTGTACCTGAGTCATCCCTCTCTAGCAAGACCCAGAAGTGTTTCTTAGAGGGCTGGCTATGTACACTGAAACACAGGGATGTGCTCGCAGAATCTGCAAAATAATTGTACCTGATGACAATAGTGCACCAAGAATGTAAAGTAACTTGGTCCCTTGGACAACTCTGTATGACCTTTATTGAGTAAAAAAAGAATACAAGTTCCAAGTTGGCAGCATTGCTTACAGGCTAGGAAACTTGTGGGCATGCAGGCAGTTAAGGAGATTCTCAGCAGGGGTGAAGGTGTGGTTGGGAGTGGGTGGGAGATCCAGGACCATGGGTCACAAAACAAAGAGCTCCTCTATTGCAATCCCTGGGAAATTCCATTCAATTCAGGGCACCTGGGAAGCTGAGAAGTTGATGTATAGGTCCTAAGGAATGCTCCAGAAAACCCATGCCACAAACTTCTACAGAAACAAACAAAAAACAGACTTGGGTATCCGGGACTAGACACTGCCCTCCTGTGGCTCAGCTAGGACATTTTGACTTGGACCTCCCCAGATATCCTGCTGAATTCTCCTTGACTCTGCCCATCTCGGAGATCACTAGACCTGTCAGGCAAGAACAGGGTGTGCTGATACTTGGTAAACCAGCTGAAATCCAAACTTCCAGGACAAGGAGGACTGCCAAGAATGCCTCAGGTGAAAACTGGGATGTAGTGAAGCTGTGTGGTCGTGTCACAGAACTTTGGTCACATCGGAAGTTGGGAGCTACCTCACCAAATATCACCACTCATTTCAATGGGGCTCTAGACACAGAAATGCTAACCTTCTTGGCAGAAGAAGCCTTGCAATGGAAAAAGGGCAAAGCACAAGGCCGCTTTGTGTGCCTGTGAGGGCTCCAGTTATTCAGGTCTGAAACAACATTCTGATGGAAGTTGAGAAATTCAGCAAAAATCCTCAAACTTGCTAGTTTATCCAGGCTGGTTACTTCAGATTCCATACCATCTTGGTTCAGGTGAATTCTGCCACACTTCATCGACAACAGTGCCTATAAAGATCCAGGATCCCAATTTCACCTTCAGTGTCAGGCGGCCCAGGTCTCTTTGTGGACAGAAGGACAGATACAAAAGAGAAACATTACATGCCTTTTGCCACCTTGCTTACCAGGCAGTGTGCTTGCATCTCCAACCTATCAGTCTCCTAGGCATTGCCAGGACACCATTATGAGCTATCATCAGGTCTGTCAACAAACTCTTTCTTCTCCCCAGGCCAATACACCACCCAGACCCAACCAAACCAAGCATCTTTCAGTCTTCCTGTTGAATATACCACAATGCTCAAGGCAGCTGTGTGTACCTGTTAGGGATCCAGGTTCTCAGGTCTGAGCCATGAGTCTCATGGGAATTGAGAAAGGCCACCTAAAACTCAAATCTTTCCAATGGATCTAGGCTTGGGCCCAAATGTACCCTCTGATCTGTGTTCAGGTGGAGGCTGCCACACTTCTGGGGTCTCTGAGGAGTAGACTTTTGTCTATTAGTCTCAAAAGGAATAACTGTAAAAGCACACACCCATAGACACAAACACACATACACAAATACACGCAGACAATCGTCTTTAACCCCAGACTCTGACATCGGTAAATTTTTGAGCCTTCTCTAACTCATTATTCTTCCAACTGATAGCACTGGACAGGGCAGAGCAGGAAAAAGTGTTTTTTCTACCCTTGACAACGAGTGTACTCGTTGGGTAAGAAGCAAGGTAACCAAGTCAGGTGAATCCATTATTAGGCCTGCTGCACATGTGTTCGGAATTACAATGTTGGTGGGGCTTGTTAGGGGACGTGGAGGGGAGTCAAACCTTGCCTCCAGCGTTCAATACATTTAAATACTTATGTTAGCTAGTGTTATTCTGAATAATGTGTTTCTTCAGAAACTGGGGCCATGCATAATAATTTGTGGGATTTTTCTTTTTGAGACAGGGTTTCTACCTTGTAACTCTGATGTCTTAACACTCATTGTGAAGACCAGGCTGGCCTCAAAATCACAGAGATCTGCCTACATCTCCTTCATAGTTCTTTGACTAAAGGTGTGTACCACTGCCACTGGGCTATATGTGGCAATTTTATAAGTGTTCCCTCATTTGTAAAGGGGACTTGTCTGAATTAGTTTCTCTTGTATGCCCTAACTCCTGGCATAAAACCAACCCCTCTTCAGTGTTATACATTGCTGGGACTACAGGCTCCTTTCAAACTCCCCATTATTATGGTTTCCATTCTCTCTGTGCAATGGAGAATGACTTTCCAGAGGAAGCCCTTCTCAATTACTTAAGCCCTGCTCTCTTGGGAATATTATGAGTTCTTTCAGAATAAGGAGGAGGATATCTGATTATATTTTCAGGCTCAAAAACACTCCAAATACATACTGAATTACAAACATAACTACTCAAATGACATGTCAGAATTTTAAGACCAAGACACAAGAATACTGAGACAAAAATCATCCACCAACTAAGAACTACTATATTTATATGGGCACATAAAAGCTGAAGTAGTAACCTGAATTGTGAAACGGAAAAAAAGTAAAGTCATGTCCCAAATAAGAAAACAAAATAATGGTACATTAGCAGGTATCACAACCATAATTCCTTATAACAAATAGAATTTTTCTAATTAGCAATACACTGTATGTAGCAGAGAAGAGAAGCCAATGAAACAAATGTTGAAAAATAAAGAGTTCTTTAGAATCTGGTTATCCTATGTTACTTAGCTCCAGATCTTCTGTCTCTTCCGTTATCCTTACCTTTGGCCTGGATTCTCTTATTTATAAAAAAAATTTATTTACATACAAATTAAGGACCTAGCCATGCATCCATCCTTGCCATCCCTGTTCCTAGACCAGAAGGTTGTGTTTTAGTGTCAGGTTCCTGAGAGAGATAAGATCATGGGATGAGAAGTTAGAGAAGACACAATAAAATGGGATCAGCAGTGCTAACAGAAGCTGAATGCTGATACAAGCAAGTCTAAGAAATAAAGAAAAGATATGAAGAAATAAAAACTAAAGAAATAAGATATAAATAAAGCACCTTTTACATAGTTTTCCTAAAACCAAAAATGGGACAGGGTCAGGAATATTATCAAACAATGGGACAAAGTCAATGGGAAAGCTGATTTAGTAATGTTGCCCAAAGACAACACACACTACTCCATGTTTTGACCAGATCAAGCCTTAAGACTAAGAAACACAGGTCCTTGGTGTGGCAATATCTGGGTTCCCAGGATCTGAAGACTCAGCCCACCCAACTGCCAAAGACCAGTTCATTACTGAACTTCCCAGAACTACGTTCCTTGTCTTCACATCATTATATCCAGGAATGCTCGAGAGAAGAGAAGTCTGGGTCATCTTTTGAATCTCCAGGTTGGCAATTTCCAGAAATTGTTTCATAGTGCTTTCAAATTATGGGAGGATCTAGCCTGGTTTCAGTTCCCCAGAAGTCACAGGATTATCTTCTGTTTCCCATTACCAAAACCTAGATCAACACCAAGTTCCAAAATCACTCTTGAACCAGTATGACACAAAGTCACAGGAAAAGCCCAGGAGCCCCAGAAACTCACTGAGTGTCCAGCACGTGAAGACACATAGGAAAACTTCATGTCCCAAGGCTTGTATCTGCTCAACCCCATGGAGGCTGAGTACTATGGCATCTTTAGAAACATTGAGCAGCTACAAAAGCTGCTTCTCTTAGCAAGTTGCAAGGCAGTTAGAACACAACCTGAAGAAATAGAAACCTGAACCTTGAAGACACCACCAGACCTGTCATTCTGTGGAAGCCCAGAACTGCACAAACAAGGCCGATGCCTAAGTCTGAAGGTATGCCACACCCTCAGTCCCAGTTTCTGGGCACCATGAGACCCAGAAATACCCAAACCCCAGACATAGTTTCAACTTAGATATCTTCAACCCCACCCCCACATGCCGTAGACTATAATTTATTCCCAGTACTGAAGACAGTTAGGATTTCCTCAGGCCAACCTCCAGGACTTACACGACACCACAAGCTTCCTGAATATTAGGAGCCCCCTCAGAGAGGTATTTCTAGTTCCCTCATAGTACTAATTTCAGAGAGTCAGGTGACAAAAGAGCACAGCCGTCAGAACCAGTGACCTGGTGGCACAAGGAACAGATAATTGTCACTGTCACCAGGACTGGCCTCAAAGAAGGTCATACTGTGTGTTCTGAACAAGGGCTAATGAGTCAAAAGGATCCAATCTTTGCTAACTCTGAAGACATTGTGAGGTAACAGTGCCTTGCATCGAATGCCCTGACAGCATAAAGATCTTTGTAGTACATGTGAAGCCACCAATAACAATGGTACTGGGTATGGCAGGGTGGGGAAGGGGATTGAACTAAATAGATTTCTGCAGCTAAACACTAGCCTTTCTAGCTTCTATGCAGGGACAAAGTCAATGTTATGCTGTTGGTGGACCATCTATCATTCAGAAAAAATAAACACATCTCATTCCATAGCATAGTCAATTGCCAGCTGCTCAATTTGATCCGTCACGAAGGGAATTTTATAAGTAAATAAAAAGTGAGTGATTCAGCAGCACATATATTAAACAGGAATGATACAGAGACGATGACATTTCCCCTGTGCAAGACTGGCATGCAAAATCATGAAGTGCTCCACATTTTTTTAAAAGAAAAAAGTAAAGAGCACTCAATTCAAACTTTAAAATATGCCAACAGATTCTTCAAAGGCATTGTGTAATATACATTGCTCTGTTTGCTATTTTCAAATAGCTGTATGCTTCATTCCTCCATGACATACTGGCTATGATTAATAGAGTACTCTCCACAGTTCTGTTAAGCTGGTGTGTAATACCATCTTGTTGTGAGAATACTGAAGCTTGCTTGGCTTGTTGGGATGCTACTTTAATCTCAGCACTCAGGAAACAGAAGCAGTTGGATATCATGAGAGTTCGAGGACACCCTTGCATACATATTGAGTTCCAAGACTACTGGGGTAAAAAGAGAAACAATGTCAGAAATAAATAAATAAACAAATAAACTGAGGAATATAGAGAGGAATAAATAAATAATAAATTAAATAATACAATATTTTTAAAAAAATTTAAAAGAACATAAAGAAACTGAGGCTGAGAGAGTTTTCCCTGGTTAAAGCTATAAAATTTAGTGACAGTATTAAAATATTTTTTCACTGATAAGGTCTCTATGCAATCCAGGCTGATCATGAACATCTAGTTTGAAATGAGCTTTCTTTCTCAGCCCTGTAAGAAGTTGTGTCTGTATGTGCCTGACAGCATGAAGCTATGAGATATTTGTCCACTGTGATCATACACCTGACACATGTTCCCATACCTTAGTTAATTTATTCCAACCTCAGTTGTGTCTAGAAGTACCTTATATTATTCAAAGCTGTTAATCATTCCTATATCTGTTTTTCTGTTTGTTTATGAGATTTGATAAGGTTTTGTTTGTTTTGGAGAAACATTCATTCATTTCCATTAAAGAACTAATGTCCAAAATTCATAAAGAATTCAGGAAACTAAACGTCAACAGAACAAATAACACAACTGAAAATGGGCTGCAGATGTAAACAAACAATTCACAAAAAAGGAATCTCAAACAACTGAGACACACTTAATACATCCTTATCCATCTGGGATGATTCACTAGGTACAGTTAGCTACTGGGGACACCAGAATGATATGTGGGCTTGAACATGGGGAAAGAGGTTCTAGGTGGAGTTTTGGGCAGGGGCAGGGGCAGAGGCAGGTGTAGGGATGGTAGATGAACTCAGTCCTGTAGATTTCAATAGGATCTCTGTGGAGGTCCAAGTCAAAATGTGCTGATGTGCCACAAAAGGGAAATGTCCTGTCCCTGATCCCCAAATCCTTTTTTATTTCTTATGATGCTACTCTCTTGTATAGATTGGCGTGGATTTTCTAGCGCATTCCGTAGGACATGTCCAACAACTTCTGGGCTTCCTAGCTGCTCTGAAATGAATGTACTGTCTCAGGGCTGTGCAATTGAGGAGACCCATTGTTCAGTGACCCACAGGAATGTTTAGGCTCCCTGCCTCTCCCTCAACAATGCCCCCTGTTGTGATTCCCAACACCTTTGCAGGAGGCATATTTGTGGGTTCTCCAGAATCTACCAACTGTTAATTTTAGAATCATATATAACTAATTATTATTCCACAAGATATCACTGAACAGGGCAGAACAGGAAAAATGTGCTTATTAACGCTTAACCCTGGATGTTTTCCCTTGGTAATACGCAAGGTGACCATATCACGAGAATTCACAAGTACGCTTCTTGCATGGGTGTTGGGAATGATCACAGGAGGCATTTTAAAGGGAGGAACAGGAAGCCTAACCTGCCTCCAGTTCAGTGCTTGCCTGGCCACTTTTGAGCACTCTTCAGTATACCCTATATGACTGCTTCTACTAAGATTCATCATAACAAATAACACATTCATCGTGAGACACAAGAATAACATGGGCTACTATCTTTTGTGTATCCAAAACAAGGATGCATATCTTCATGGCAGTACAATTCTTTGATGGATGACAGGGATATAGCACTGAAGCATAAATATTTCCTTTCAAGTCAGGGTCCCTGAACTCCACATGCAGCCAAGGTCAAGGAGATCCCAATTTCTGAAAAAATATAATGAATTGAAGACACAGAAGAAAAAGTCACAGAGAACAGGAGACAGACAATGATGAGCAAGGAGGGAATGTGGCTATTAGGGAAGGAGTAAAATTGATAAAACACATAGGACCCTAAAGGCTGTTTTGCCCAGGCAAACTTGTCACAGACTTGAAATGATGTTGTGCTGCTTGTGTGGTTCCATGAAATGAGTTGTGTGGCATACTGGTAAGCATCATCCAAAATCTAAGGGGATTGTGATTGCCCTAGTGAACACTGGCATGTGCTACAAATTCTCTTTCTTCAACCCAGATTCAACCTCAGATACAGAAGCCCTTGCAAAATGATCCACACAATCCTGACAGACATGGCAGTATTAAGACCAGGGAGGATATGCTTCCTGCTTGAAACAAGTAAATCATTTGGTGCTGGGCTTCAAGTATGGCAGCAACAGCTGGAGCTTGCTTTTCTTCACAGCTCTCCTGGGCCAACAGGTTTGCAGGAGATCTGATATAGTCCTGTCTATCATGCACCAGAGATGCTGCTTAGAGTGCTGGCAATGTCCACTGAAACACAGGGAGCAGCTGGCAGATCTGCAAAACAATTCCACTTGATGAAAGTAGTGCACCAAGAATGTCAAGTATCTTCGGCTCTGTGACCACTCTGTATGGCATTCCCTGAGCAAAACATAACAAATCAAAACAAAAACAAAAACAAAAAACAAGAACAGAAAACTTAAAAATGAGTTCAGAATCCAAGTTGGTGGCTTACCTTACAGGCCAGGCATGGAGAGAGTTGACTCTCTAATTGCAGTCCACTACAGTGGATTCCAGAAGGGTCAGATCGGCATGCCAGTAGGTAAGAGGATTCAGGGCAGGGGTGCAGGTACAGGTCATAATGGGTGATAAGTTCAGGACCTGCAGGACATAGAACAAGGGGGATTATCAATTTCTCTACCCAGGGATAGTCCATTCTATTCAGGGAATCTGAGGACACAGAAGTTGTTGTATAGGTCCTAAGGAATGATGCAGAAAACCATGGCAATCTGTAACACAGAGTAGCATTCTCAGAAACAAACAAAAAAAGGATCTGGAGATTGAGGACTGGACATTGCCCTTTTGTGGTACATCAGCACATTTTGACTTGGACCACCCCAGAGATCCTGGTGAATTCTACTTGACTCTGTCCACCTGGAAACCACTAATCCTTTCAGGCAAGAATTGGGTGTGCTGACACTCAGTGAACCTGCTGATATACAAGCTTTGAGATCAAAGAGGCCCGCCAAGAGAGCCTCAGGCAAATGAGGTCTCTAGGGAAGCTGGGGGGTGGTGTCACAGAAATCTGGTCACATGGGAAGTTGAGCAGATACCACACCAAAGACAACCTCCCATCTCAATGGGGCTATAGATCCAAAACTGCTTTCCCACCTGGCAAAAGCCTTGCAATGGAGAAAGGGCAAAGTTCAAGGCTACTAGGTGTACTGTGAGATCTCCAGTTTCACAGTACGGAGCCCTAAGTCTGATGCAAGTTTAGAAAGACAGCCAAAAACCTCAAATCTAATTTACCATGGATCCACACTGGTTCCTTTATGTACCATTCTGTCTGGGTTCAGGTGAATTTTGCCACGTGATCATCCACAATAGGGTTTATAAGGGACTAAGGACCCAATTTCACCTGAAGAGAGGGGCTGCCTAGGATCCTGTTGTAGGGAAGACAGGTCTAAAGGAGAAACATTACATGTCTAATGACACTTTGCCTTCCAAGCAGTGGGCTTTCATTCCCACCCTATCAGTCTCCAAGGCATTGCCAGACAAACATTATGAGCTATCAGAATGTCTGTCACAATCTCTTTCCTCTCTCCAGGCAATTACCCAGACCCAACTGAACCAAGAAGTACCCTTCATCCTTCCTAATGGACACTGGCCAAAACTCAAAGCAGCTGTGTATCTGGGAGGGCTCCAGGTTCTCAGGTCTGAGGCCTGAGTTTAATGGGAATTAAGAAAGGCTGCCTAAACCTCATATTTTCTTCCCAATGGATTTAGGCCCAAGCTGGATCTTAGTGTTTCTTATTAATCAAGCAAAATGAAAATTTACCTTTTGTAGGTATATTTACATCAGAATTTCATTGATACACATGATTATAGCTCATAATAAATACTATTTGCAAATGTAAAGTTAACATCATTGGATGAATTATAAAGACTATCTCTGTTTTTCCCCCCTCAAGAAGTACCTCAAGTACTTCTTCCAAAAAAAAGACAGAAAGCTTACATCATGCAGAAATCAATGATCCAAGATGCAATTAGTAAATACCATTTGTTTATATCTGCCCTAGTAATAAAAATAATATGGTCTGTAACAAATAAACAATAAATTTGTTAAAATGGTTAACTGAGTTTACATTATATAGTCTTGTTTAAATAACCTTCTATACCCTTGTGAAACTGAAAGAACAAACCAAAAATATGTAAATTACCTTTAGCATCACTGTTGGTTTTAATGAAACATTTATTTTATATCTTCAAATTTGTAATTTCTCTAAAATATGTAACAAGAAGTGAAATCTACTGGGAATCCAGAGAAGCCAGCCTAACTGGTGAAAGTAAGACAATGTTGCAGCAGGAGTCAGGAATTACTGGATGAAATCTATTTTACTCAATAGAACTTTTTTTTGCAACCAATTTTATGCCTCTACTTAAAAAAGAAAAAAATACAGTGGTAATAAAATCCACATTCATGACATAGATGAGAAAACAATATTCACATTGTCAGAAAACCACATGGATTTTGTTCAACAGATCCTCACATTTTAAAAGTAAATCAATCTTGTACTGACAAAATAGCTGACATCCGAGCTTCCTATGTATTTTTTGGGCTGTGAAAACTGGCACGGATTTCATCAACACTCCATTAGACTACATTTGTCCCTCAATAAATTCATCCAATTCTTTATTCAAGCAAGCCATTCACTAAATGCTCCTTGTGTGCAGCTTTGCTAGAAAGAGAGACAGAAGGGCAAGGGGAACAATTTGAATAATCCAGGAATTTCCATCCAGAGGAAACAAACAGACATTTTAAAGACTGCTCAAAGGAACTGGGAATTTTGTCTCCCAGGATTGTCCCTGCCCATGCAGCATGGTCCTGGGACACTCCCTCCCAACCACAGCCCCCTTGACCTGCAGGTGCCTATGCCACTGTGTTGCTGTATGCATTTTGACATGCTCTGCATTTCATAAGTAGAAGGCTATGTAATTCATTTCACTGAACAGATGCTGTTTACACAGTTGCTAATATCAGGCACTACTCTCAGACACAAGTATAGACAATTTTACTGATTAAAGAATATATCTTAATTCTGTGATCCCTGCATGAAAATCAGTATTATTCTGGGTTCCTGAGGATGGTTGTGACTGTATGAGAATGCACCATATTCCAATCATCACTCCTTGTTCTACATAAGAGGACAAGTAACAGATGTACTGTCCTATATCAACTACATACATGATTCCATTTGCCATGTCTTCTGTATATTTTGTGGCAAGGCTTTGACTCTAGGGGAAATACACAGTATGCATGGTCACTTGCCATTTTATGGACATTTTTACCTACATCTACTACCATTGATTAATTAACGAATGATTTTATATGATCAGTAATAAGATTAGAAAATTACACTAATAAGAGCACATGCCTGTGATCATAGCACTGTATAACCCATGTCATAATAGGCTCCACTTCAGAGTTGTGATTATATGAGGCTTCTACTATATAGCAATCTTTATTTCTTGTTTAAACTTTAAGGGGATAAGTAGGAGAGGCTGACCTACATCTACAACATACATAGCACATATTCTCTCCCTCATCTTCTGAGACTTGCATTCATAGTTACAAAAAGAACATGTTAGGAATGCTCCCAGGCTAATTTATGAGCTTCCTGAACCCCAGTCTCTATTATACATTACAATTAAGTCCTCTGTACACATTCTTCCTTCTGTAATTAGGAAGCAACTTGCAAGGAGGAACCCATGACCTAAAAAGTGATGTTTCAAGGGATTTCTTGTTCTGAATCCTGGCATTCTTCCTGAGGAACATGACTAAGATGGAGATAGTAAAATCAGATTAAAATTGAATCAACTATTTCAGGCGTCCTATTTACAAGAAATGCCACAAAAAAGAAACTGTTCCTATTTCATTGGTTTTGAAGCTCCTTGCTATCCCTGCATGGAGGTCTCTTTTCTGTAATTTTCACCATGAATAATAATACATCATTTTACTTTTGGATAATACACATCTTTTAACTGTACATGATGTCTACTCTGCAAATCAAGGTACGGTGGACTAACTCTTTGTGGTAGTAATATATATGAGCTTCTCTTTCCAAAACAATACCTGAAAGGTAGGTGAATGAAATGTAAAATTACAACTCTCCTAATGGAAAATATTTAAAAAAGCAAAAAAGGAAAAAATAAAGAAAACAGGAAATAAAGAAGGAATACAAGCAAATGAAAAATGAGGAAGAAATAAACATTAGTGAGTGAAAAATGAATGATAATGGGAAATCATTAAGGAGGCATGATATAGGAAAGAAAAATGAAATAAAAATGTCTGAATGAAAAGAAGGACTGATGATTGGAAATGTTGGATTATGTATTTTGTGGCGTATATTCCAATAAATGTGCTTTCAGAGCGTGTAGAGATCAGAGAAAGGAGCTTGGAATAGTGATTGGAGCTGTGGCAAATTTGGATCCCTCAGTTTTCTGTTAGGAAGACAAGAAAGGACCCCAGGCATGCCCACCCTTTCCAAAGCCCTATATGCACTACTGGATGATTCCTGTTTTGCTTCCTTGCAAGAGAAAACCACAAAGGACACTAGGAACTCTCATTTTATCCCAGCTAGGACAAGAATTCTAGAGTTTTGCATGCCTCATGAGATGGCACTTGTTAACGGAGTCAAAAGACCATAAATCCCCAAGGATATGATGGACCATTGTCATGTTTTGGAGGAAGCAGACTGCCCTCATCTCAAGGAATGAAAAAAATTGAAAAGAAAGCAGTGTGTGCTTCACCAACACAATTCTGATTTATAGCAATATTTCACCAGGAATATTCTGTTGCTTTTCACCTATAATATTTATCCTAGGAATGTAAAAGGAGCAAAAGAATACTATGTCTCAAAAGCTCCATGCCTGTTGTGACCATGAGATTTAACCCAGAGCATGTCATTGTGTTGCTAGGCAATTATGATCTCATGCTCTATCACCATCAAATACATGTCCGTATTTCACAGGGACACCACCCACTTATGACCCATCAATTTATACTCACTACCATTTTCCAATGTACACAAGATTGTCTAGGAGTGGTAGCATCTTTGACATTTACTGCCACACATTTATCTACTATGCATATAATAATGCACACATTTAAGTGAAGAATACACTTGTCATATGAATAGATATTTAGGCACTTATCTATAATTAGGATTCACCTGTTTTCATTCCGCAATAATGGAGACCAAAACCACTCTTGTGCTTCTGTCTTACTCACCCTCTTTCAACTCAAATAAAAACAATATCAACTCATTCTGTCTTATTTGTAAGATGTGAACCAAATGAACATGGTGCAAATCTGTAGAAAAAGTAAGTGTTTGAATTCTATTTCCAGCAAAGACATAGATACATTTACACAGTCACATGTTTACATACCCACACTCTAAAAAATTAATTTTTGCTTGTAAAAGTTGGTACACAGTGTAAAACTCACCCTGCTGTGGACAATTCTGAAGCCATCAGCTTTCTATCCATTGCTGAAATCTTTACAAAAGAAGACACTTAACACCACAACTTTTTGATCATCTTATCCACTGCATGTGTTATCAGTGAACTGTGCCTTGGGTTCTAGTGGTAAGTGCAGTCTGACTTCCAGGACTTGGGTCATGGTTTTGCTGGAAACATCATAACCAATGTATGCAGAAATAGAGGCTTCTATAGGTTATTTTTGTGGGATTCTTAAATATACAAAGAAAACATTTCATCTGAAAACTCCCTGAGGACACAATATAATCACTTAATAACCACTAATATAATATGAGAAAAAGAAATTTGAGTGAAATGAATGTGTTCTCTCAACTCTGTAACCACATGCCACAATAATTAGGGACATTTTTCATCTCCCACTAGTAAGTTATGTGATGGCTTGAAGAGCTTTGGAACTTTAATGGGGCTTTGTCAATGAGGTATCTCTTTTCTTCTTCGAATACTGAAACTGTAAGAGGAAAAGTGATGTTTTAAATTTTTGATACTCTGCCAAAAATATATTTAAAACAAAAACAGATAACCTCCTGGAATGCTAGGTGGGGCTGTACAGCTGATATAGACTTGTATCGCTGTCATCCAAGGATATAACCTCTTTGATTATTGGGTAGGGAGTGTGTAGATCCCAAGTTGACCCTACAGCACAGGATGTGCTCCATTCTCCAGATCTGCCTGTGCACTTGTAGGTTGAAATATCTACATAGGGATTACATCCGGGTAGATTCTTGTCACTGATTGGACCTGGTGGGAAGTGCATAGCCTTAATGTTTCTAAATTTTTAAACTAAATGATTTGGGATAAATGATTCGGGCATTTCTGTGAGATGTGACACATTCATACTATGAGTATCTCAGAATTGTGCTGGTCAGAGTCCATCTTCCTGGCCAGTACTTAGTTAATATAAATAAAGCATTCATGCTTCAAATTTGACTCAATTGTGACAATCTTATTTTCAACTGGATTTGTGATTTACCATACCATGGGAAATTTTTTTCCCTTTTCCAAAGCCCATAATGTAGACTCTTGGATATAGACTCATCTGCTCTCATGCCTCAGGTATGACTACAGGGGTCTTTGTCTCACTTTTGTTCCTGGTTTCCTGAATGTCAGGATGCCTATTCCCAATAGGGACACCTTCCCCATCTCAAAACTGTGAGAGCTATGTGGATCCTGGCTTCCCAAATGTCAGGATACCTTTCTATTTTGACATGTTCTCCACCTCAGAACTGTTTGGTTCCTGGTTCCAATTGCCAGGGCATCTTCCTTTCAGAGCTGTAAACACTTTCACTGGGGACATTATTCCTCAACTAAGCGCTGTGCAGAATTTCTGCTCCTGAGTGCTAGACCACTTTTCCATCTCTGTCTGAGATTAATATGAACACTAATACTGAAATGCTACTCCTTTTCATCAATTCTAAACAGTAAAAAAGGAACCTGGGAGATTGTGTTTCTGCATCTACTTGGTATTTTAGAATTTTGCATGCTTCAGGAAAATGAATGAAACAAAGGGGTCATTGTATATTAAATTACTTTGAAATCATAGAGTAAGCCATCTTCCTTCATATCAAGTTGTGATGTGAAAACCATAAAGAAAAACAACAAACTTCATGAGCAAAAAATTTTGGCTCATCATAGTAATTCATCTAGAATGCAATGTTGCATTGAACCTATTGCTACATCCTGGGCTTTCTGCTGAACAAAAAGCACAATTGAACTGCCTACTACATGACCCCCATGAAAGTACCCACTCGCTACCTTAGGAAAATCTGATATGAGATTTGTCTCCCAGATAAAATAATTGGGATGTAGGTGGGATTAAATATTGTAAAGGTTTCTGATGTCAAAGTAACTAAGTTACTAGCTATTAGGAATGGCTCCCGCTTAATGCGTAAACCCATTCTTAGCAGGAATAATGTCCAGGACCCAAAGAAACAAAACCAATGGGACCAGAGACAGCATCAAGATTTGCAAGCATGCTGGAACAACATCCTGACATTGATATTGGTGCTGGACCCTCAGAGACCATTGTGACCCCAGTCTCAACTTTGAGCCAGTATGCAATCAGTCTTCCTACATGGTAATGACACTGTGAATTCAGGCTTCTACATGCCATCAGAAAGAAGATATTGGGCATTAGCCCTACTAGATACAATACTTATCTCCATAACCAGGAACTAATTTAAGAAATAGCTTCAAATGTTGAAGAAATATACAAAGTGGAAAATCACCCGGAACTAATTTAAGAAATAGCTTCAAATGTTGAAGAAATATACAAAGTGGAAAATCACCCTGCTATGGACATCTTTAACTTCCTATTCCATGCTGATCAGTGTTTTCACAGACCACAGAATATGTCATCAATATCCCTGCCTTGGGTTCTAGTGCCAGGTCCAGAATAGCTTCTAAGGCTTTGGCTATGGCTTGATTTAAAGAA
Organism: Cricetomys ansorgei; assembly: GCA_026225945.1. Lineage (NCBI taxonomy): Eukaryota > Metazoa > Chordata > Mammalia > Rodentia > Nesomyidae > Cricetomys > Cricetomys ansorgei. The sequence continues at coordinate 72,543 of JAMJFZ010001458.1, forward strand.
TCACTGCCAGCATATGCTGAAATGAAAGATTTTAGAGGATAATAATATTGAGAAAGTAACATATCCAAAGAAATCACTGTATTCCAGCTGCCTCATGTTGTTGGCCAGATGATAAAGCGACAGAAGAATCACATTGGGTTTTCCATACCACTATCATGATCACACAGGTTGTCACGGTCTACAACTGTTCTTAGTGCTACTAAAATCCCACCTACTCATAAGATCAGTATATACTTCTTTACTTTATCCACAGGCTATAAGTCTCTTTATGAGTTGAGATCTATTTATTTTTCCTAACACACATTTACATATAAACATTGTAGTAAAGCAAAAAAGCAAGTGAATGCATTACTATTCCATTCAATATATTGATGGATTCTTAGATATATTTCTTACTCTAACAACACCAGATTGTGGAATAACAAAATTCTTGTGCTTCTACCTTACTCAGCTCCTCCTGACTCAAATAATAAAAATATGCTCATAAGCTCATATCTCCCACCCCCTTCTATTAGTGGTAGTGGACCCAAGTAGAAAGGTGAAATTCAGTGCAGTTGGTGTTTGTATGTTTCTTCTTCTTTTTGTTTTAGCTGAAATTTATTATGTAAAATTTAACATTGTTGCAGATCAGGCAAATTGTATTCATCACCAGAATCTAGTTTTCTATAAAAGTTCACATAAAGATTTTTTTCTAGTTATTATTCTGCTTTTTTCACCACATTCATTCTACATGTTGTTAAGTATTTCATTTGTTTTTATTATGTCATATAATACATCCAGATCCCATTCCATCCTCCTACCATGCCTCCCAGCTCTTCTGTCTCCCCATTCTACCAGATCTTCCCCTTGTGCCCTATGCTTCTACTCAGAAAGGATCTGTCCTCCAAGAATTAGCAGTTAGACAAGTCATACCACATGCTTGTTTGACTATTTCTTCCAAAACACAAAGAAATTCACAAGTGTATAAACATAGACACAAACACACACACTCACTACATAAAACATCCATCCTCAGAAACTCCCATGCTCATAAAGACTTTGTATAAACTTAACAGATTTTTAACTCTGATTTCTTAGGAAATCTGCATTTTCATTTGGGGAATTCATTCTTAACCCAAGAGACATCCCAACTGTATACCCCTTAGAATTGAAATTGTAAAGGCTATCTCTTCACTGTTTAGATATTTTGTGAGGTCCATTTAAAAAGACCAGAGTCTTGGTTCCTTGGAGATATCCTGTCCTAACTCTGTACGAACCAGAGTACAGAGAGCCTCTGTGTTGCTGATAAATGAAGTACCTGCGTATTAACTTGCTCACATTTTTCACTAGGAGCAGGCAATTGAACTAAATTTACTGATCAGTAGCTACCCACATGTTTAGCAATGAAAGATGTTCTCTGCTCAGACACGTGAGGAGACAAGCAAGCATACTTGGAAAGATTCCTATTCTTTTTGATACCTACACTAACTTGAGCAGCTGTTGATTGTTGTAACTGCATGGACAGTCTACCACAGAGCAGTCATTGTTCCTTTTATTAAAATGGAATGGAAAAACTCTGTTGTACATCTACTATCTACATGACACAATCTGTCATATATTCTTTACCTTTTGAACCATGGATTCTTCTCTAGAGATAAAGCGCATTTCACATGCCCCATAGCCATTCTATGGACTCTCTAAACTATAGCCCCTATCATGGGTTACAAGGATGCCTTAGTATAATTCTTTCACTTCTCATCAGAAATCACCTTGAGATGGAAGTTTGCATTAATAGGGAAAATAATGGCTGGAAGGCATAATCAACATTCACTGCAGCTGTCCTGAGAATCTTGTCCATCGTGGCTATTTCTTGTAAAGATTGAACATATGTCTTTAAGAATATTGCATTGGACGCTCCACATGGGGACCCATCTGGCCATTCAAGAGAGAGATGAAAGGTATTGTATGCCTAGTGCTGTGATTCATTCAGAGATGAGTTTCTTTTGTAATCTTGTTTCCTCAAACCACTGAATCAAGCAAGGAAGTGTCAAGTTGATACTTTATAAGAAACGTAGTGAATAAGGAACAAGTTCTTATCATTGTGCAGAAACAATCAGACTAACTCAGAAGGTAAAGTATGCCACAGGACAAGTTCCCTGATTTCGTGTCATGGCATGGAAGGAAGGCAAGATAACTGATGTGAAGAGATATTTAATGAATCCAGGCAAGATGAAAATTGCCTAAATTGCAGTTATCTGTTAGTAAATGCAGAAAAAGTCAGGAATTCAAGTTTAATCAAGAGAGTTGAGACCACCCTTGGCTTCAGCAGATTCAGTGGAGTAAAGGGAAAGAATGTAAGTGAGTGGTTAAGATTTAAGAGACTTAATGATAACAGTGTTTACAGGCATGGTGTGCCATGTCACAGCCATCAGGAGACAGTGGAATTCAGCTACATGATTTTTAGTGTAGCCTGGCCTATATAGGGAATTTCAAACAATCTAGAGGTACATACTGAGATCTTATCTCAATTAAAAGTATAATGTATACAGCTTATTATATTCCTTTAAAAGAATTCAATCATTTTTCAAAGGCATTTTTAAGACTATCACAGAATTTGAACATGGGTAGTAGATGATGGTAAGGATAACACTTCATTTTACAAGATGTGGTCATGGTATTTTTTATACATGTGAAATCAGTTTGTCATTGGAAATGGTGCAAAAATTTTAAATGTTAAATGTCATTATACATAATATTTCAATTTTAAAACAGCCTCAGTGTAAACAAAGGGACATGTGATATATGCCAGGAGTCTCATTTCTACGTCTATCTGTCCTTTCTCCCCAAACCCAGTTTATTTCTTGAAAGCAAGAGCACATATTAAAATAAGTGAAGGTGAATTATTCACACAATGAAGAAACGAAGTGGAGAACTTCTGAGTTGACAGGATGTATTACAAAAGAGTAAAAGGACATTTTGCAAAAGCATTTTCAGTCAACAGCTGGAAGATGAAAAATTTTGAGATATGCAGAAAAAATAGCAATTTTTTTTCTACACACTCTAGTTATCTCAATCCAAACTTGAATTCAAGTTTGTTTGTGTATGTAGAGTGAGTAGGGTTGGACATGTTTGCTTGTGCATATATGTACACAGATGGGTGAGGTTCTCTGAAAGATTAATCAGTGCTCTCAACTTCTGAGCCATCTATCTAGCCTGAGTATAATTTTTCTATTGACAATATTCAAACTTTTATGAATAATATAAGAATAAATCAATATATATGAGAATAAATAGCATTTGAGTTGAAAATATAATCCATGTATCCCATTTTAGCAAACAGATAAGAATATACCAGTATATTAAGAGTCCATATTTTTCATATCAAGAATTTAGTTTAATTCTGATATCTCAATGATTGCCTCTGAAAGGATGGGAAACAATCTCTCCATTCAGTAATCTTGTCTGCACTAGTAATTTGTCACACAGATATTTTTCGTATATAGAATGCAAATGTACACATTAGCACGATGGCAAACTCTATCTTACTCATGTAGTAATTAATGAAGTTTAATTATAATTATAAGGTATGTCCTATACTAACCAACTGAGAAAAGCCTTTTTTCAGTGTATCTAACAATATTCCTCCTTTTATGCCTAGCATTTTCTACTGAAATCTGAGTTACATAATAGATCTATTTTTCACAGCTAGTGCATGCCTAGTTCCATGGAAGGGTCTAGTGAGTTTTAGAGACCATCTTCCTCCTCCCGTTATACCCAAAGTCTCTGACTTTCAACAGTTGACTGGTTTTAAAATTTTATTTTCAGCTCAGAATAAATTAGATACCAACAAAAATCACAATCAACCACAGAATATAAATGACATTTGGCCTGACGTTCATCTGGATACATATTTAAAGTCATGATACATTTTCAACATCTAGTTAACTATGGACATAAAGTTTCAAAAGTTCAGCCAGGAATGACTCAGTGGTTAAAAATATTTTTTGCTCTTGCAGATGACTTCATTTCCCAGGACCAAATATGCTTGGATCTCCACATCTTGTAACTCTATATTCAAGAATTCTGCACCTTTCTCTGGTCTTTTTGGCCACATACATTAGCATATGCTCATTCAGAAATGAACACATAAACAAAAAGTAAAATCTTAAAAGATTCACAAATTTTGACTTACCATGTACCTCAGTTCAGGCCTAGCATTTACAAAGCTCTGTGCTTGATTCCCAGCACTGCACAGAGTAGGTTTGGTAGAAATTCCTTTAAATCTAGCACTGGAAAGAGAGGTAAGAGGATCAGGAGCTCAAGGCCAACCTCGGCTACATAATTTTCTCAAGGCCAAACTGGAGTACTCGAGACCTTGCTACAAACGTTAAGTAAATAAATAATAAATAAAAATGACTCCAAATACTGCAAATCAGGTTGAACAATTTTGTATATTAAAAATCCATTTCCCACTGTATTTGAACATATAAGGTTCTTCTTATATTTATCTCATATTTTCTCTCTATGTTGGATATATGCCCATGTTTCTTGCTACTTTCAACTGCCGAGCTTCTGATAGGCTTAAGCCTTTTGTAACCTTCAATGTCACTGTGTCATATGATCATGACAATTAATGGTGTTCTATTACTATTGCAGTCAGTGTTTTTGGCCTCCAGAAATTTGGATGTTCATTCCATTATAAAGTCATTAGTGGGAAACGATGGTATAAAAGATAAATTCCACTTCTATTTTAAACATCTAATGATGGGAATCAAGTGTTATGGAGCCACAGGATTTGTTACCCCTGCAGTTGTATCATCTGGGATATTATCTAATATCTTTACATCTACATGAATACATGTATTTTGAATAGATTTTTTCCTCAATCTCAGAAAGTAAAAGATGGGTCATTGCAGATGCCGATGACCTTCAATGTTGGCAACATCTGCAGGGATGTGTTCACCAGACAAGAGCCAGTGAAATGACTCAGCAATAATGGCACTTGCTGCCAAGCCTGCTGATAGGTTTTTTACAAATAGTTTCCCATAGAATATAAATTTCAAGATATAATTTCAATTTTCTACAGAAAAGTTAAAGGTAGGTTCAGAAGACATAGTGTGGAAATCAGATAGTTTCTTATCACATATGAGGCCATAGATACCTCATAATATTAGTAAAGATAAAAATTTCAAAAAAATAATTGAAAAAACGCCCCAAAACTAAAAAAATTGGCCTATAAAAGTAAAAGAAGCTTATAGGACACCAAATAAACCAGACTAGGAAAGAACCCTTGCCAGAAAGTAATCAAAACATTAAACATATACAACAAAGAATGAATACTAAACGCTGAAAGAGAATAAGATCAAATAACATAAAGAGGCAAAGCTATTAGAATTACATCTGACTTCCTAGTGGAGACACTGAGAGCCAAAAGGGCCTAGACTGAAATACGACAGACTCTAAGGAACATAGATGCTACCCAAGATAACTATACCCAACAGAACTGTCAATTATCATAAATAGAAAAATCAAATATTTCATGATAAACCCAAATTCAAACAATACCTATGTACAAATCCTGCCCTACAGAAGGCAATATTATAAAAACTTCACCAAAGGGAAGTTAACTACAATCAAGGAAACACAGAAATTAAATTATCTCACAAAATCATATTCAATAGAAGAAACACAAACACATACACACATACACACACAAACACATATACACACATACATACACACACACACATCAAAAATAATTACAAAATAATAAGTCCTGACAATCAATGGACATTGGCACCCCTCAACATTGATGGTCTCATTTCCCCAATTTAAAAAAAAAGAGACTACCAGATTGGATTTGAAAACAGAATCGAGCCTTCTGCTTCATACAAAAAACACATCTCCATCTCAAAAAAAATATTGCCTCAGAGAAAAGGTTTGGGAAAAATTTATCAAGTAAGTGCTGAAAAATAAGCTAGGGTAAAGATTTTAATATCCCATACTATAGATTTGAACCAAAATAAATTGGAAGAGATGGGGAAGGACACATCATACTCATTAAATGAAAAACCCACCAAGATAATATTCCAATTCCTAACATATATCTCTCGAACACAAGAGCTCCCACATTTATAAAAGAAACATCACTAGACTCTATAAAATTGGGAAATCTTAAAGAAATGGATGCTTTTCTCAGTAGATACTGCACATAAAAATTGAATAAAATCTAATACACAATTTGAACAAACCTGTAACTCACAAAATAAATACCAGAGGACAATAAAAGCCTCTCCATTAAATCCTATGATCAGAATGCTTTAATTCTGAATGCTAAATCCTCAAATTACTCCTTAAAATAAAAGCAGAAGGCACACTGCCAAACTAATGCTTGAAGCCACAGTTACACTTATATACAAACCATTCAAAGATTCAACAAAAAAGAGAGATCAACACCCATATACATCATTAACAGCAGATATGTAAATATATTTAATAAATACTCATGAACCACATCCAAGGACACATTAAAAAAATATCCAATATAAAGCCTATCTTTATCCCAGACACACAGGGATGATTCAACATATAAAATTAATCCACTATATAAACAGACTGAAAGAAAAAAGCAACCTCACATGGTCACCTCACTAGATCCTAAGACAGCTTTTGACAAAATCCAACACCCCTACATGATAAAACTATTGCAGAGATTGGAGATGCATTCTATATCTAAACATGATACAGGCAATTTCCAGCAAGAACTGTGCCAACGTCAAATTAAGAGGAGAGAAAATCAAAATAATTCTATTAAAATCTGGAACAAGACACAATTGTTCCCTCTCTCCACACATATTCAATAGTACTATAAAAAGGAACATTTATAGCTGATGAACATCTTCAATGTGGTGGCTCACTACAGGATTAATTGAAAAAGTCTTTAGCTCCAATATATACAAATGACAGATGGACAGAGAAAGAATTCAGGGAAAGAACACCTTTCAAAACCTACAAACGACACCAGGTATATTGGGGTGTCTCTAATCAAGCAATTGGAAGATTTGAATGAAAAATATTTTACTTACTTAAAGATGGAAATTGAATAAGAGCTCACAAGATGGAAAGATATCCCATGTTCCTGGTTTGGTAGGAATGACCTAATAAAAATGGGCATTTTATCAGAAGAAATCTACACATTCTATGTAATCTTTAACAAAATACTTAAAGAAAAGAAAGTTAAAAAATGTTCAACATCCTTAGTTATCTGGGATAGGTCTCTAGGTGCAGTCCATTACAGGGATCCCAACAAGGTTGTATGGGCATGCAAGTGGGTGAGGGTGTTCCCTGTCAGGATGGAAGAAGAGGAAAGTATGGTTGGTAGGCTCAAGACCTATGGGAAACGGAATGCAGGGGCTCCACTATTGTTCTTCCCTGAGACACAATTCTCAATTCTGGACACATGGATGCTGCAAAAGCTGCTTCCAACACCAAAGGGAATGCTCTAGAATATCTGAACTATGCTAATCAGCAATGCAACACAGAGTTCTCAAAACAATTAATAAAAACTCAAGGCCAGTCTGGACTACATGAGATCTAGTGTTCAAAATTTTAAAAAAAGCCTTCCTCTTACAGTCTATTCTGTTACAGAATGCAACATCAATGAAATTACATTAATGCAATAGCAATTCAAAAAAAGTCAACCCACTGAATATACATGACAACTGCATGTTTTTAAAATTTTAAAAGCATTTTTCAATATCTATCACACCTGATTTTTGATTTGATCTTTGAAAATGTCATATGCAATTTACCCACATAAAAAATAGATTTTTTTTCTTTTTCTGCATGCTATCCTTCTCACAATGATCAACAACTCTGACTATTCAACCTTGAAACTCAGGAATTGGGGTTTGGCTCTGGGACAGGCTTGCATTCATAGGGCCACTAGTTAATTCTCCATTACTGGAAACTAACAATTGACTGTGGAAGTATTATTCTTCTATGATTTCTTACTCTCCAAACTGTCTCATAAATATAGTCTATTTTGTTCTTTCCTTCCATCTCCCCAAGCCCTCTACTTGGATGAAAGTGTTTTTCCTACACTGCCCATGATTATTTACTTCTGCAATCTATGTGAGTTCCTTTAGGACAGGTGCCTAATGCCAACTCCCTTGCTCTTATCTTATGTCTGGTCACCACTAGGAACTAAAGTTCATTGCCTACTATGGGAATGAATGCTCGGATTCTAAAAGTCTGTGAGACCTTTAGATATCCCAGTGTAAACATTCTGGCATCATACACTGCTTTGATGTATCTCTCTGATAAATCAGGACCTCCACATCATTTGGGAAATTTTTTGAAGGAGCCAGGTCAAGTCCTATGGGCTAAACACAGCTGGAGGAATCTAGCAACATGTGACGTGTGACTGATTCCTATTAGATCAGGCTTTCTCTGCCATCCTAGTACCTGAGGTGTGTCTAGGAATAGGATGATGATGTTCAAGAAGTTTTGCTCCCTGCTACTGTAGAACTTTGCCCTCCTCTGACTTTTAACAAACCAATGTTCAGTTCTCCTCCTGCGGTCCAACATCAAGGATTCCATTAGGATGTCTCCCAACTCCGGACTTCAACCACTGGGAAAGAGACTGGTCAGAGGCCATCTATAAGTCAGTAAGGAAGTCTGTTCCTAAATTCAGAAGACTTCCCTACCCATGATACCCTGTGGAGACCCAGCAGAGCAAAGCACAAGGGGCTCAGCCAAGGCCAGTCACCCCTGGGTGCCCAGGGACCCCAGATCACATTTGAAACCAGGAGTAGCCATGTTCCTGGATGAGCCAAGAGCATTTCAAGTAGAAGGTAAGAGAGGTGCTCCACCCAGGTTAGAGGTCCTCTTGAGCAACCAGGCCCTGCTGGCCTAAACCCTGATGTCTAGTGGCCGCATTTGTTCCCAGGCATCCAGGTAGAGAGGATGGAGACTGTCACAGGTCAGGGCTTTGGCGCAGCACCCTGTGCATTTGCGGTCCAGGCGCAAGGGGGCATCAATGGCCAGTGGACGGGGGAGAATGTAATTGGGCGCTTGAGCTAGGACCCTCTGAGCACCACCTCCTGATACATGGTCTATACCAGGGCTGAGCCAGAGGAATCAGTTCAAGGGTCACCATCTCCACCCTTCACGTTCTGCCAAGCGGACTCATGTTGACACTGCCACCCTTCTGCCTGTCAGGCATCTGTGTGAGTGGCATCCCTTTCAGGTGCAGCAAGAAAGGATGCAGCAAGGCAATCCCTGGGAGGAGAAGTTGCCTCAGAAGCCACCCAACCACCTTGCCTCTTACCTAGTCTGAAAGGCGGGTCTTGACCAGCGGCACTACTCACGAGCATGCATGGCTGTTGAGCCTGGAACAGGATGCAATGCCTCTGTTTCACCAACCACTCCTGTCCCTGGTGTCCCTGCTTGGAGGTGCAACCTGGAGCATGATGGGGTGCCCATGACTAACCAACTGCTCCTGTCCATGGGGTCCATTGAAAGGGGCCACCTCTGGCATGAGGCACATTAACCTTTTGGTGCTTCTGCTTAGATCATTTCCTACACAACTGGGGATTCTGGGTCCCCAGCCATCACCCCTGTGATCACCATGAGACCCAAATTTTCCAGAGGACCACTGGGGAGGTACTACATTTCCCCATTTTGGAAGTCGGTTATGCTAGGCTGGGGTTCTCTGGGATGTCAAGCCACCAAAGGACAGCTTGCCCTAGGACTATCAGGATCCCCACTCCAAGCTGGCTGAGGAGGACCAACCTGGCATATCAGAAAAGAAGTGGCCCAACTAATACACATTGCTCTAAGCTAGAACACTCCACCTACTTCTGGCTGGCCAAGTAAGGTAATAAAACAATATCAACAGTCACAGAACACTCTGGGATGCTTCTCACCCCAGGGACATTATATAATGCAAAACATTCTGTACTCTACTCCTTAAGGAGCACAACTTTGGCTGTGTACTACCTCCCAAGTGGAGGCAGCCATGAAGAGGAGAAAAGAAAGGAAGCAGTTAAGAGAAGAGAAGAAGCAGCGAACATCTCAACTCAGCTAGAACATTTCAGTTAGCTTAGGATATTATTTTGGAGCTTCAACAATAGGGAAGTTCTCCCCTCAGAGCAGAAGAGAGTTGAGCAGAGCAGAGAGGAGTTGTTACATTGGAACACTCCAGCTCAGTTGGGGAAGCCTACCTTGCCTCAAAGCTGCCAGAGCTGTGTGACTCCTAGCTTCCTGAATGACAGGATAATTTCCTATGGAGCACTTCTTCCAAAGAGCTGTGAGAGCTATGTGGCTCCTGCCTTCCAGAATATCAGAATGCCCATGCCTTTGAAGTCACTTTCCCCACCTCAGAACTGTTTGGTCCCTGGTCTTCCAAATGCGAGGCCACATTTACATTCCTGTCCAACCTGCATAAAAACACTATCACTGGGATGCTACTCTTTGCATCAGTTCTAAGCAAGGATGACAATGGAATTTGGAGATTGTGTTTTCTTGAGTACTTGGTAAGGTATTTTAGATATTTCCTGGCCTCGGGAGAATGAACTAAACAAGAGAGTCACTATGTATTAAATTCCCTAGAAATCTTAAGATAAAATGTCCCCATGTCCTATCATAGAGGAAGCAGTCTCCCTTCATCGCATGCTCTGATGTGAAAACTAGAAAAAGTGTGCATTGCTAAAACATTCTGGCTCACTACACTAATATATGTAGAAAACTCTGCTACATTGAAGTTATAGCCACATACTGGGCCCTCCTCTGAACAAAACTCAATTTGCTGCCCGCCAAATGAATCTCAATTGAGTACACAGTCATTACTTTAGGCTATTATGGAAAGAGATGAATCTCCCAGATAGAATAAATGAGAGGGATATAGTATTAAAGGTTGTACAGCATTCTTATATCAAAGTAACTGAGACACTAGCTACTTGAAATGGCTCCACTTTATGATCCTAGACCATGTAAATAGAGAGAATGGACCGCAATTTGTAGAAGAAATAGAGTTCAGAAACCTCAGAAAGAAAACCAACGACTCAGGGCATAGAGGCAGAATCAAGATTTTTCAACATGGAACAGCAACACCCTGACATTAACATTGGTGCAGAAACCTCCGAGGTCATTGTGACACCAGGCTCAAGTGTGAGCAACAATGCAGTCTTCTCATGTGGTAATGACATTGTGAATTCAGGCTTTTAGATACAATCAGATAGAAGAAGTTGTGCAGCTTCCATAGAAGATGAAACACCTACCTCCTTAACCAGGAACTAACCTAAGAAATAGCTTCAAATTTTGTTGAAGAAATGTACCCAATAAAAAACTCACCCTGTTATGGACATCTTTAGCTTCCTACTCTATATTGCTTAGTTTTTCCACAGACTCTACCTATGTCAGCAGGTATCCCTGTCTTGGGTTCTACTGCCAGCTCCAGAACATATTCCAGGGCTTAGGCTGTGGCTTGATTGGAAGAATCACCACCAGCATATACTGAAATGAAAAGTTGTAGAGGATACTGATCTTGAAAAGTAACATATCCAAAGAAAACATTACATCTCACCTGTCCCATGCTTGTTGTCCAGATGTGAGGGACCACAAGAAGTTCAAGAGAGTCAGGAGAATGTAGACTGTTGTCAAGGTCCCAATTCTCAGATGAGTCCATAGTGAAGAGGTCCTCCTGAGCCTGGACGTCATTGCTGGGGACCAGTGGGTCGCAGGGGTGAAGGCCTAAGCCACCCAGGGTTCCTGAGGTTGATGTGTGGCAGCCTCCATGTGCTGAGGTGGACTGAGTGGATCTGCTATTGTTGGAGGAGATCCGTAATGGGCCAACTTTGCTGGAAGCAGCTACAGTGAGCCCAGCTTCCTGTGAAGGGATAGCTGTGAAACTCCAGTCTGCGGGTATGGACAGTGTCAGAGGACCTGGCTGAAATGCAGTGGTCCCAGGGAACCCGGTGCCCAGTGAAAATGGGGTCAAGGCCCAGGTTTGGAGGGCCCCAGGTCCACTCCTGGCCTTGAAAAAATTTTACCTCCCCCTTGCAGTGGTGTGGAAGTGTAAACACATCCTCGGGTATCCACATGCCGCCCTTGAGTCCAGGGGTCACCTGGGCTGTCTCCCCCTGTCTCTCCTCCATTAGTGTGGGGACCTACAGCACTGTGCCAGTGAGTGGAAGTATCAGGAACCATTTCAGCAGATGGGGGGAGTTCTCGAGAGCCAAAGAGAAGAACAAGGTCAAGGTCTCCTTCTGAGGATTGAGGTATGAAGTCTTGTGCAGGGGTTGTGTGGCTCAGTCCCTGTGGCATGGCACCGGGATGAACTAAGCCAGCATAACCTGAGGGAGAGGTATGGAAACCTCCTAGGGCACAGTCTACCACTTTGGATGTCCTCTTGTTAGCAATGCGACGTATGGGCCCCCAGGTGGTAGTAGGTGAGCTTGTTGGTTCCCCTTCCATAAGATGGGAGAGGTTGAAAGCTCCAGTCTGCAGGTATTGAGAGTGTCACAGGCCCTTGGGTGAACCACAAAGGACCTTGTGACTCTGGTGAGAAGGCAGAATGTGGCAACACAAGTTCTCTCCCTGTGCCATGTGAGGAGTTCTCATCCCCTGAAGGGGAATGCTCAGCAGGGCCCCATGTGTTTGTGGTTCTGGGTTGAGCCATTGGACACATGAGGTTGGTGACCAGAGAGATGGATGCCTAGGAAGAGGACCTCCTCCATCTCCAGAGTATGTGAAGAAGCCTAGGAAAGTCCTTGGAGAGGCTCTGGTGTTTCTGCAGCTCTCTGAATTGCTGTGGGGTGAGCTTGAGTCTCATGGGCATGTAGTGAAAGAGTCAGAGTCCCGCCCTCTTGTGTGGATGGGGGCTGGGCATGTCCTGTACACTTAAAAGTGTCATCTCTCTCCTCTGAAGATGATGGAAGATCTATAGAGTCAGAAGAATGTAGACGGTTGTCAAGGTCCCAATCCTTAGATGTGTCCATTGTGAGAAGGTTCAGTTGAACCTGAAGGGCAGGGCTGGGGCCCCTGGGGCAGAGGTATGCAGGCCTAAGCCATCCAGGGTTCCTCGGTTTGATGTGAGGAGGCCTCCATATGCTGAGTGGGACTGAGTGGATCTGCTTTTCTTGGAGGAGCAGCGTAAGGGGCCAACTTTGCTGGAAGAAGCTACGGTGAGTCCAGATGCCTGTGCAGAGATAGGTGTGAAATTTCAGTCTGTGGTTATGGACAGTGAGAGAGGACCTGGCTGGATGTGCAGTGGTCCCATGGAACCTGCTGCCCTTGGAGAATCGGCTCTATGCCCAGGTGTGGAGGGACTCAGGTCCCTCCTGTCAGTGAAGAAATTTTACGTCACATTTGGAGTGGTGTGGGATTGTAAGTAGGTCCTTGGGTAGCCATGTGCCTCCTTGAATCCAATGACCTGGGGTGTATCTCCCTGTCTCTCCATCATTGGTGTGGGGTGCTGCAGCACTTTGCCTCTGAGTGAGAGTCTCGGGAATCATTTCAGCAGGTGGGGGAGATCTGGAGAGCCAAACAGAAGAGTAAGGTTTTGGTCTCCTTCTTCTGAGGACTGATGTGTGAAGTCATCTTGGACCGGGGATGTGGGGCTCGGGTCGTGCGGCATGGCACAGGATGAACTAAGCAAGCATGACCTGAGGGAGAGGTATGGAAACCTCCTAGGACAGAGTCCACCACTTTGCATGTCCTCTTTTTAGCAGTGCGACATAAGGGGCCCCAGGTGCTAGGAGGAGAGCTGGATGGGTCCCCTTCATAGGATGGGAGAGGTTGAAAGCTCTAGTCTGCAGATATGGAGAGTGTCAGAGGCTTGTGGGCGAACCACAAAGGAGTTTGGGACCATGGTGAGTTGTCAGAATGTGGCAGCACAAGTTCTTTCCCTGTGCCATGTGAGGAGTCCTCCTCCCCAGGAGGGGAATGCTCAGCAGGGCACTATGTGTTTGTGGTTCTGGAATGAGCCCCTAGGACACATGAGCTGTGAGGCCAGAGAGATTGATGCCCAGGAGAAGAGGCCCCCACCACCTCCAGAGTATGTGATGAAGCCTGAGAAAGCCCTTGGAGAGGCATTGGAGTTTCTGCAGCTTCCCGGATTGCTGTGGGCTGCACTTGAGTCCCTTGGGCATGCAGTGAAAGAATCAGAGCCCCGCCCTCCTGTGTGGATCTTGGCTGGGCTTCTTCTGTACACTTGAAACTGTCACCTGTCTCCTCTGAAGATGAGGGCAGCTCTAGAGAGTCAGAAGAATGTAGATTGTTGACAAGATTCCTATCCTCATGTGTGTCCATTGTGGCTAGGTCCACCTGAGCCTGTAGGGAAGGGTTGGGGCCCAGTGGTGCAGAGTGGTGCAGGCCTAAGCCACCCAGGGTTCCTGCTCTGCATTTGTTGGGGAATCCACATGCCGAGGGGGACTGAGTGGATCTGCTTTTGTTGGAGGAGAGGGGTAAGGGGCCGACTTTGCTGGAAGCAGACGCGGTGAAACTAGCTGCCTTTGAATTGATAGGTATGAAACTCTGTTCTGCAGGTATGGAGGGTGTCAGAGGACCAGGCTTGAACTTCAATATTCCTAGTAACCCTGTTTCCCCGTGAGAGTTCTGACTATGTCCAGAATACACTCTGGTTGCATGGATGTCTCCTTGCAGCTCTCTGTTAGGACCTTTGGCTTTTTGAGCCTCTAGGTTTATCCTTATAACTCCTTTAGTCAATGAGAATCTTTTTGTGTTCTCTTTTGTGTTTCTTTCCCCATCTGTGGAGTATGGTGCAATTGGATATTTTCTAATCTCTCAGATTTGCATGATCTATTGATCTTTCCTGTATTTGAAGATGGTGTACTTCCAATATGCCCCGTCTTGTGTGAATTATATGCTGGATCCCAAAGTTTAAGTACCTTATTAATTGAAAGCACCTGAGAACTAGGAGTTTGATCTTCACTTTTTATTATCTTTTGTTTTCTAAAACCTCCTGTATCAATAGAACTTTTATGTAACTTAGAATGATGGTTTGAGACATGTTTATTTGATTATATTTTCCTTATGCCACGTTTTTCCAAAGTCACCTTTTTCATTCTTATTTTTCTATAGGACTTATATGAAGATTCCTCTTTTTTCATAAAAACCCTTTTTGAGTATCCCTTCTTGAAAGGGGAATGTTGTGAAACTCCAATCTGCAGGTATGTATAGCTCCAGAGGGCCTTTGGGAACTTTAAATGCCCGAATTCCTGCTTTTGGGATGAGAAATTTTCTTTATCTATTGTTATTTTCTCAGCTTTTGAATATTTTTGTGCTTTTATTGGATATCTAGTTATCACTGTTGCATTTGCTTTATCACCAGATGTAAATGAGGACATCTCTACATCTGGACTGAGAGGTGTGCGACTCCTCTGGTGACTGTTGTTTGTGCTCAGGTCACTTTGACCAGGAGAATATTTGATCTCCCTTTTAAGTGAAGGTTTGAACTTATCTTGATGTGTCATGGAAATTCTGAATTCTTCTTGTGCAAACAGAGTATGCCTCAAACCTATCTTGGTGGATTTCAAATGTCTGTAGCCTCTTTGCCTTAGAAGGCTCCTGTGGAAATGCTTCTCATGAGAGAGGAGTTTCAAAGTCCCCATTATTAGATGTGGAGTGTGTGTTTTGGATTACTTTTTTTCTGTCATTAGGAAAAGATCTGAGCCACTCATTGGATGATAAAGAAGGTTTAAAACCTACATGCTTAGATGAGAATCTTCTACAATTCCCTTGAACAGACTGGACAGGTGTCAGTCTCATTTTGTTAGAAGTGGACTGACAAGAGCCACTATGAGTAGAAGGAGAACATGTTAGGCCAACTTTGGTAGATGTGGAAGGTGTTAGGCCCCATTGTGGGTTAGAGGTATGGCTTAGGCCCATTTGAAAGCAGGTGGCATATTGGAGATTCCTAATTTCAGAATAAAGTTTAGAGTGTTTTGGGAGTGATGGTGCAGATTTTAAACACATTTGGGAAGAGGGGACTTGTGTAAATAGCTTTTGGGAAGAAATATGATTATAGACCCATTTGTTAGAGGAAAAACATCTGAAGCCTTTTTTTGAGAGAGGACAGGACAGAGTTCACCTTCCAGATATTTGGAAGGTCTGAGAAACATATGGGCAGATGAGGAAGTTACCATAACCCCTTGAATAGATTTGGATGTTCTCCCAAACTGTTTGGTATATGGGGAAGGTTGCTGGGACCTGTGAAAAGATGGGGAAATTACCTGTCCACATCGGTCAGAGGAGGATGGTTCAGGCACTGCATAATTTCTTGTGAACTTTGCTCTGACATCACTAGTACTAGGTCCGGTAGTCTCCTCAGGGACTCTGCCACGGTGTCTGTTGTTTCTTCCTCCAGAGTCAAGAATATAGCCACTCCGGTATTTCCGACATGACTCTTGGTCCACATGTGACTGTCTGCACCGATACTTGGGCAGAGGCACTGGCTGCTGCCCTTGACGTGGCAAATCCCTCACATCTCTGTCCATGCTCAAGTACTCCAGGCATTTGGGTGAGTTGTAAGCCTCCCCTTTCTCATCCTGATTCCTGTTAGGGGCCTTTTCTGAGAGACTGCTGTTTGTGGCAAAAGGGCCACAGCCAAACTGAGGCTCGAAGACCTCGCACCACAAGACTCGGCAGGAAGTTTCTAAGGCAGTTGCGCCAGGTAATTTGAGGCAAGATATTTACCCCTGGCAGAGAGCAGCGAATGCTGTTTCCCATGGCAACAGGCCAGAAGTAAGGTGTAAGGGGTAGTCTTTCAGAGAGGCTTTCCTTTCCGAGACCAGTGAACACGTCCTGAAGTCAAAGCACACAGAACACAGTTGGCAGTTGGCCTCCAGAAGTTAGCCAAGTTCAAGAGGGTAGCTCGGGATCACTGTTCTGTTGGCTCGGGACTGGTCATGTGCTGCCTGACGTAGTTGATTTGATACCTATTCAGCATTGATAACCTTGCTCTGAAAGTGAAGATGAACACAAAATATTTTCTGTGTAGTGTCAAGCACAGTAGCTAGTCTAACAGTTACCATGGCAAGGTGCTTTTGAAATGATAACTTGTTTAAGAATGGAAAGCAACCCCAGAATGTTGTCACAAGCCATTAAAACCAGCAGTCAGGAGGCAAAGGCAAGTGGATCTCTTGAGTTTCAGGCCTGCTGGTTTTCAAACTGAGTTTCAGTACAGCCAGGAATAAACAGAAAACATCTGTCTCGAAAGCTAAAACAATTGAGAATGGCAAGTTATGCTTCAGAAACTACGCTCTCTCATGTCTCATGCAAAAAGGCTGGCACTTGCTGCTTACCCAGATTATTTTAGCGGGATTACAGGAAGAAGCCTGTGTATGTTTAATTCAACCATGGAGATCGCCGAGTAAGTATTCAAGACAACTTGGAATGATAAACCTGCTCAGATATAGGCTTTATTAGGGAGAATTTGGGATCAAATTATGCTATTACATTATAATTTTTCCTTTAATAGCATCTTCAAAAGGACAGTGTGTGGCACTGTGTCCTTCTGAAAGCCGATTTGGACAATGTGCAACTTCTCCAAGTCTGCTGTTCTTTATGTAACTCCATGAAAATATAACGACAAAATCTTCACTTTTGAAAGAGTGCAGTTTGAGTCTCTCTAGAAAACCTGGCTAGCTGTGTTTCCCCATCTGAGAAGAGGACTCACCATAAAATATAGATTTTATAGGACCTGCATTAAACAAACTGAAAAATAAGGGGACAAAAGGTGAAATACAGTGCTGTCATGTAACTTTTGTGAGTATGAAGTTTGCTAAAAAAGACACCATGCTTTTCACAGGAACAGCAGGTCATTCAGAAGTGAGAAATTCAGGCATTGCTCAAATTTATATCCTTTAGAATGTGAATGTGTCTGGTGGACTCTTGAAGAACTTTTCCCAAGCATAGGAGGGTGACAGTAGGTAGATGGTTATCAACTGGAATGCTTATTTGGTTTTAGAAGCAGTCCAAATGCCCTTTGAAGTCATGCGTCTTCAATGAGCCAATGTCCCTAGTTGTCAATGTGTGTTCAGATGAACTACCGTTCAAGAAGGCAGTCCCATCTTCCAAAATCACAAATGCCCAGGGAGAACTTTTTGGCAGTACAATAAACATTGGAAGAAGGTTCACAGAAATATATGAATCTGCTTATTTTTAGCAATGATTTTAATTTTAGTAAAACATCAAAATGACTGCCTATGAATGATGATTTCATGACAGAAGATCAGGGAAGGTGTACTTGGGAAAGAAGTCAGTTGACAGAGCAAGTGACAAATACATTATTATATTAAGCTTTCTGTACATTAAATGTCCCCAGAGAGATTATCAGAGTCAGTTTTTCTTTATTTTCAACAAACCTGACTAAATGACACTGCTTGTGAGAGATGTTTATCAAAGATGCTGTAATATTCTACACAATTATGAAAGCTTATCTTATGTTTTGGTTACAGAAATTTCCCTCAAATGACTTAGAAGTGTGCAGTACTTTGTATTGCATATAAGTAGATTTGTCAGTAGTATAAATCACAGCATTATTTGCAAAAATACACATCAATGTTACACTAAGCAATAGTGTACCATAAATCATGGAGCACATATTATGTGATTTTTTATGCTTTATTCTACATGAATTATTATCACAGGGTTATGCTCAAAAATCAAGGTATTTGGACACTTGGGTATGGATAATAATAAAGCTGATTTATGCTGTTTTACTTTATTGAAAATCTCACTTTGGATTGGGGTATGGTTTGCCAGTTTTCAGGCCCAAGTATGCTTTTAAAGTCTCAATGTCTGCTGTCATGGATTCTACCTGATACTGATGGCTGAAGAAGAGCGCAGAACAGATCATCCCAAAACATTAGGTTTTATGTGAACCTTTTGTAACTCAAGATTTGTAAGTTTATTTGGTTTAATTAAAAACCTATAAAATTCATTAAAAAAGTTAACTTAATACTCATAACATGAATGATAGTAAAAATATCTGTTCATTTGTAATCTTAAAGCAACCATGTATCATAATGCCATTTTGGGAGATTAGCAATTTGTGTCTTGCCAATATCTTTTTTTCCCAACACAATGATTTTATTAATTTCTTGAGTTTCATATTCTTGCACACTCATGCCCTCAAAAAAAAAAAGAAAGAAGGAAGGAAACAAGGAAGAAAGAAAGAAAGAAAGAAAGAAAGAAAGAAAGAAAGAAAGAAAGAAAGAAAGAAAGAAAGAAAGAAAGAAAGAAAGATTGAAATTTTCATCAAGCCTGTGTGGCAGGAGCATGGTTCTTGTGGATAACCTTGTTTTTTGCTGATGGTGACAGGCAGCTGGGATCATGGAAAACCGTTGTCATACATTAGACTGAGATTAATCAAGACAAAGTTTAACCTGAAGTTGGAACTCACAGCTCAAACACAGAGGGACACAAACATCCCCTAGGCACCCAGCCATACAGCAGGCACCATGGTTCTGCAGGTACCATGGCATACCACAGGCACCCAGCCAACCTATATGCAAGATACCTTCCCATTGTAATCTCTCATACTGAAGGCTCCCAAATATCCTTAAGACACCTAGAATTCACACAGGAGACAGGTTACCATGCAGGTACCCAATAATCCAGGCACTAGGATATCATTCAGGCACCTAACCATCCCACAGCCACCTGGACTTCACAGTGGCAACCTGGCATCCCACCCAATCAACCCCCAGGTACCATGGCATTTCAAAGAGAGCTGAACATCCCTGGAACTTCATGCCAGAGATATCCAGATAGCTTTGTGTTTGTAATTCTATGTAAGTATATCTAAGGGTCCATTTTTGATTTCTGCAAAAAATGTATCTTTTGTTAGAGGAAATAGGAAGGTGTATGTTAAATTCCTTTGGGATCTGTGATGCAATATTCATAAATAAAAATATGATTATTCCCACACTGTGTACTTAACTATCTTTTCTTTAAATTAGAGGATATTAGGTAATATATGCCTAAAATGTTTCATTTTTTGTTGACTTGCTATTTTACATACATACACATATTCATATTCGTTTGTGTATGTATGCATGCACATATTACATTTGAGAGGATAAACACAAAGGAATATGTGGTGTAATTAAACCTTGGTGATTGGCATTTTAACAAAATGAATGTTAAATTACACATATTTTAAGACAGAAGTAGGAAACCATTATTAATAAATTAGAACATTTTTTTTTTCAGGTTAACTTTCAGGAACTTGAAACCTTGAGAATAACAATGAATGAAGTATTATGCTGTACCTCTTAGCAAAAACTCTAAATAAAAATGCCCCTTTGATTAAATAAAAACTAAGGTTTCCACAATTCGAATGTGCCAACCCAATCTAGTTCCTCTGTCCTCACAAGCTCTTAAATAATGTACTCAGATAATGAATTCTAAGCTATTTTCACCATGCATATTCCAAAGTTATGTCAGTAATAATAATACCAAAGAACAGCTTGCATAAAGTACAGTGAATATGCATAGAATGAACAAGTAGGAGAAAAGCTTCTTTATGACATCTGATAAAGCTGGTAAACCACTATCTTTGTAAAATTTGATAGGCGCCAGCCTATTTTCACCCACTTGCTAACTGGCTCTAATAATTTCATTAGATTTTTAAAGAGATTCATGCATATTCATGCCTGTAAAAGATTTTTTATGTGTTGCATCGTCTCCCCGCTCAGAATTTGCTTTCCCTTCCACATCTTTAGTGTTTGGATGTCCCCTCCCATCTTTGTGCTTAGATCCTGGGAGCCTAAGTTTTGCTTGGCTTTTTAAAATTCTCTATTATTTTTTGATGCTGTTTAAATATGGTATGTAAAAGGTATTTTTGGAGATACTACAAAGGGGTATGGATGTTTTGGCTTTTTTCCCAAATGTGACTTGAAACAAGATTTTTTTAAAATGTGAACTCTGTCTCTGCATGTATAAAATGAGAGAAATAAACACTCTTATTTTCTAGATTAATTTCAGTTATATTTAAAATTTAATAATTTTCTTTGATGGACCAGGCAGCATATTGGGAGTACACAAATGTCCCCAGGGTAAATGGTTTTCTGTGTATGTGTATAGGATATCAAGGACTGCAAGTGTATAATTTCAGCTTTGTATGAAAAGCTGGCTACAGATTCACAAGGTCAAAGGGTCAAGGGACATAGTTTAGGTTGCTGTTTTCCCAAAGCGTATGGGAAGGGGCATGGCTTCCCACTGGCTTAGACCACAAGGCAGGTTCCCTTTATTCTGCAATCTAGGATCACCTGTTGCTTTCCACTTAGTTTTCCTCCTCTCCTGAATTCATGCTCCTAAGCCAGTGCCCTGGGTGTGTGTAATGTCTGAGACTCCCTAAGGCGACCTCTCTGGTCTTCTGACTGTTTCAGAGCAGAAGTGAACTTTAAAGGAAGGTGTCTCTGAGGCCTCAGAGGTCCAGGGTCAAGCTTGGAGCTGGAATAGCTGCACGTGGCCTAACCCATTTGGGGCAGATCATGTTGCCCAACCACACAAGGACACGCCCAACCCATAAGTCACGCCCACCAGAAGAAACATCCAGAACCAAGGACACACCCATCCTGGAAGACACGCCCACCTAAAGAAATGCCCTTCACCAAGGATGCACCCATCCATTCTCTCCTGGATCCTTGGCTACAGGCCTAGGGGAAGGACTCGCCCATCCTGGAAAACATGCCCACTCCAAGAAACGCCCATCATTGAGGACATTCCCATTCTTTCTCTCCTGGCTCCTTGGCTATAGGCCTATGGGAAGGACTTGCCCATCCTGGAAGTCACCAAGGACACACCATCCATTCTCTCCTGAATCCTTGGCTACAGGCCTAGGGGAAGGACAACGCCACCCTGGAAGACATGCCCACCCAAACAAATGCCCATCACTGAGGACCTGCTCATCCATTCTCTCCTGGTTTCCTGGCAACTAGTCTAGGAGAAGGACACGCCACCCATGGAAGACACGCCCATCCATTCTCCTCTGGCTTCTTGGCTATAGTCCTACTTTAAGGACATGCCCATCCAGAAGACACATCCCCACCCAAAGAAATGCCTATCATTGAGGACACACCCACCCAGAGAAAAGCACATCACAAAGGACATGGACATCCACTCTCTCCTGGTTCCTTAGCTACAGGCCTAGGGGAAGGACACACCATACCAGAAGACACGCCTATCCGTGGATAAGCCTGTCACCAAGGTCACATCCATCCAATCTCTCCTGGCTCCTTGGCTATAGGCCTAGATAAGGACACGCCCATTCCTGAAGACACCCCCACACCTCAGAAACGCCCTTCACTGAGGACACACGCCCATCTATGATCATGTAGCTCCTTGGCTTCCAGCCTAGGGCAGAGGTGTGTAGGGAAATGAACACTGTGGTCCTCCTATGGCATGAGGTGATTGGGGGGTGAGATTTGTGCTTAGAGGAAAAGCCCGTCCAGCCTGCTGGAGCATGCACATGTTCTGGAAGGGGAGGGTTTGGGGCGTGATGCGCAAGTAAGGCGCTGGGGGGGAGGGAGGGGACCAGCACCCAGGGTCTCAGCTAAGAGAATAATCATTCGGGCTGCGGAGAGAGGCAACTCCTTAAACATCATGCGGGCCGCCCAATGGGAAAGGGCGGTTTGAGATGGGTGCGAGCCACGCCCAATAGCGCTGGAGGCTCAGTGCTCTAGGTGGGTTGATCGACCAGCTGTGGGCCGGTCCGCCCAGCTGTGGACTGGGAATCTAGTCTGTGGGCGGGGCGGCCCACTGAAGGCTGAGAGGACGTCCGGTGGTTGGCGGGGTGTTTCCGTCTGTAGGGAGGGAGGGTCCGCTGAGGGGCGGGAGGTTGGATTGGCCAGCTGAGTGGCGGGACTGCCAGCTGAAGTGAGCCTGCTGATTGTGGGGGCAGCGGCCAGCTGGTTGAGCTGATCAACTGGCTGAGGGCGCGGCCCGGGACTGAAGGCGTGGTGGTCGGCTGAAGGCAGGGCAGCTGCCTTTGGGTAGGGAGGCTGGCTATGGGTGGGTCTTCCTGATGAGGGTAGGAAGGCTGGCTATGGGCGGGACCACTGGCTGTGGGCGGTGTGGCCTGATTTCGGAGGTGGGGCTTCTGGCTGTGGGCGGGGCTGCCGTCTGTGGGAGGGGAAGCCTGATGAGGGCAGGGATGCTGTCTGTGGGCAGGGAAGCTGGCTATGGGCAAGTTTGCCTGATGACGGAAGGGAGGCTGGTTGTGGGCGGGACCGCTAACATTGGCATGGAGGCCTGGTACACACAGGGTGGTGCTGCCGACTGAGGCAGGTTCTGCTGTCTGTGGGAGGGGCGGTTGGTTGAGGGCAGGGCTGCCAGCTAATGGCGGGGCAGCCGCCTGTGGGCGGGACGACTCGTTATGGGCGGTCAGCTAGCTGTGAGCCGGGCTGCCTGTTGTCAGCGGCGGGGCTGCCGACTGAGATAGGGTTTGCTGACTGTGGAATCGTTTGCTGGCTAAGGGTGGGGCGACCAGCTCATGACTGGTCTGCCGTCATTGGTTGGGTACGCATGGCTGAGGAGGGGCGGCCAGTTAAGGGCTGGTCGGCGGGCTGAGACCTGGTAGGGGTTGAGGGCAGGGCGGCCGGCTGACGGCTGTTCGGGGTTGAGGGCTGGGCGGCCGGCTGAGAGCTGGTTGGGGTTGAGGGCGGGGCGACGTGAGGCTGACTGAGGGCGGGGCGGCCAGTTCAGGGCGGAGAAACAGGCTGTGGGCTGGTCCGCTGCTCTAGGCGGTTACTCCGGCTGAGGGCTGGTCGGTAGGCTGAGGGCAGGGCTGCCGGCTGTGGGAGGGACTGCCGGCTGAGGAATGGTCAGCTGGCTCAAGGCGTGGCGACAGGCTGTGGGCGGGGCTGCCGGGTGTGGGCGGATTGGGGATGTGGGTGGGGCTACAGTCTGAGGGCTGGTTGTGATTGAGGGCGGGGCGTCAAGCTAGGGGCACACCCGCAGACTGAGGGTGGGCCGTCCTGACTGACGAAGTGGAGGCACAGGTCGCGGGTTTAAGTCACACTAGCAATGCCTGCTGAGGGACAGAGAGCAAGGAGCTGTTCTGCCTGAGCGGGACACACCGGACACAATGCCTCAGTGATGTGTCTCCGCTGAAGAGAAAGGGCCTTTGCTGTTCCCTCAGATTCCCCTCAGAATGAACCTCCCCATCAGAAAAAGGGAGAAGATGGCGGCCATAGCGATGGCGGCAAGGTCCGGGAGCGGGTCCTCTCTGTCAGGCAGGACCTGCTGACCGGTGAGCTATCCGCCTTCTGACGGCAGGGTCAGGCGGGGGTGGGGGGTTGGGGGTTCTTGAGGGAACACAAGGGCACCCGGAGGCCAAGGGAGCAATGGTTGGGAGGGGTGTCCCAGGCCATGCTGCTTGGGTGGGAGCAAGCCTGGGAGATAAAATTCCCAGTTCCTTTGAGCAGACCTTCAAATGTCTGTTGTTTCCTCTGGGTGGAAACTCCTGGATTATTCCAGTTGTTCCCATCGCCCTGCCGTCTCTGTTTCTAGAAAAGCCGCACACAAGAAACATTTAGTGAATGGCTTGTTTTAATAAAGGATTGGATGAACGTATTGAGGGATAAATGTAGTCTAGTGGAGTGTTGATAAATCCATGCCAGTTTTCACAACCCATAAAATGCATAGGTAGCTTGTTTGTCTAGTTTCTCAGTACAAAACTAATTTGTTTCTAAAATGTGAGGATGTGTTGAACAAAATTCATGTGGTTTTCTGTCAGTGTGAATAGTGTTTTCTCATCTATGTCGTAAATGTTGTGGATTTTATTACCACTTTTTTTCTTTTAAGTAGAGGCATAAAGCTGGTTCAAAAAAAATTGTGATATAATGGAATGTAGATTTCAGCCAATAATGACTCACTCCTGGTTCAGCAATCTCTTACTTTCACCAGATAGGCTAGCTTCTCTGGATTCCTAGCAGATTTCACTTCTTTTTACTTTTTTGTAGAGAAATTACTAATTTGAAGATAGAGAAAAAAAAGTTTCTTAAAATCAACTGTAATTCCAAAGCTAATTTATATATTTTTGGTGTGTTCTTTAAGTTTCAGAAGAGTATAGAAGGTTCTTTAAACAAGACCGTATAATGTAAACCCAGTTAAACATTTTAACAAATTTATTGTTTGTTTGTTGCAGACCATATTATTTTTATTACTAGGGCAGATATAAACAAATGGTATTTACTAATTGCATCTTGGATCATTGATCTCTGCCTGACATGGGCTGCTTTTTTTTTTTTTTAAGAAGAAGTACTTCAAGTACTTCTTGAGGAGGGAAAAGCAGAGATAGTCTTTATGAATTCATCCAATGATGTTAACTTTATATTTGCAAATAGTATTTAGTATGAGCTATAAACATATGTATTGATGAAATTCTGATTTAAATTTACCTACAAAATGTAAATTTTCATTTCGCTTGATTAATAAGAAACACTAAGACCAAGGTTGGAACTAAATCCATCAGCAAGGAGATTTGAGATTTAGGCGGCCATTCTTAAGTCCCATTAGACTCAGGGCTCATACCTGAGAACCTGGAGCCCACACAGGTACACACAGCTGCTTTCAGTTTTGGCCTATGTTCATTAGAAAGGATGAAGGGTGCTTCTTGGTTTTGTGGGATCTGGGTAATCGCCTGGAGAGAAGAAAAAGGTTGTGACACACATGGTGATTGTTTATAATTGTTGACTAGCAATGCCTAGGAGACTGATAGGGTATGAATGCTAGCCCACAGCATGGTAGTCAAAGTGTCAGGAGATATATAATGTTTCTCCTTTGGACCTGTCCTCCCCACAACAGGATCCTAGGCAGCCTGTCTCTTCAGGTAAAATTGGGTCCTTAGTCCTTTATAGCCCCTGTTGTGGATGAAGCGTGTCAGAATTCACCTGAACCGAGACAGGATGGTACATAAAGGAACCAGTCGTGATCCATGGGAAAGTAGATTTGAAGTTTTTGACTGTCTTCCTCAACTTGCATCAGAAGCAGGGTTCAGACCTGAGAAACTGGAGACCTCACAGGTACACCCGGTAGCCTTGAACTTTGCCCTTTCTCCATTTCAAGGCTTCTGCCAGGTGGGAAAGCAGTTCTGGGTCTAGAGCCCCATTGAGATGGAAGAATGTCTTTGGTGTGGTACCTACTCAAATTCCCATGTGACCAGATTTCTGTGACACCACCATCCAACTTCTCTACAAACCAGCTTTAGCCTGAGGCTGTCTTGGCAGGCCTCTTTGATCTCAAAGCTTGGATATCAGCAGGTTCCCTGAGTGTCAGCACACCCAATTCTCATCTGACACCCTTAGTGGTTTTCCAGGTGGGCAAAACACAGTAGAATTCACCAGGATCTCTGGGGAGGTCCAAGTCAAAATGTGCTGATGTACCACAAAAGGGAAATGTTCAGTCCTTGATCCCCGGATACTTTTTTTGTTTGTTTCTGAGAATGCTTCTATATGGTACAGATTGCCATGGGTTTTCTGCAGCATTCCTTAGGACCTATCCCACAACTTCTCTGTCCTCAGATTCCCTGAATTAAATGGAGTGTCTCAGGGTAGAGAAATTGAGAATCCACCTGGGTTTGTGTTCCACAGGTCCTGATCTTATCATGCATCACCTCCTGTACCTGCACCCCTGCCCTGTATGTTCTTACCTACTGGCATCCCATTATGATCCTTCTGGAATCCCCTGTAGTGGACTGGAGAGTCATCTCTCTCTATGCCTGGCCTGTAAGGTAAGCTCCCAACTTGGATTCTGCAGTCATTTTTAAGTTTTCTGTTTTTTGTTTTGTTTTTGTTGTTTTGTTTTGTTATGTTTTGGTCAGTAAATGCCATACAGAGTGGTCCCCAGAGCCCAAGGTACTTGACATTCTTGAGGCACTACTGTCATCAAGTGGAATTGTTTTGCAAGTCTGCCAGCTTGTCCCTGTGTTTCAGTGGAAATGGCCAAAATCCTAAGCAGCATCTCTGGTCCTTGCTAGACAGTACTATCTCAGATCTCATGAAAAACTGTTGGTCCAGGAGAGTTGTAGGGAAAAGCAGGCTCCAGGTGGGCCTGTGACACAGTAGGCTAATCACAACATGGTTTGGCTTGCTCCAAGCAGGAAGCATAGCCTCCCATGTCTTGAGGCTTCCACCTCAGAATTGTGACTATTTCTTTGCAAGGGACTCTGTATCTGTGGTTGAATCTGGGAAGAAATAGGAGAAATCATCACACATGCCAAGGTTTACTTATAAAATTCCCTTTGTGATGGATCAAATTGAGCAGCTGGCAATTGAGTATGCTATGGAATGAGATGTGTTTATTTTTCTGAATGATAGATGGTCCACCAACAGCATAACATTGACTTTGTCCGTGCATAGAAGCTAGAAAGGCTAGTGTTTAGTTTCAGAAATCTATTTAGTTCAATCCCCTTCCCCACCCTGCCTTACCCAGTGTCATTGTTATTGGTGGCTTCACATGTACTACAAAGATCTTTATGCTGTCAGGGCATTCGATGTTACCTCACAATGTCTTCAGAGTTAGCAAAGATTGGATCCTTTTGACTCATTAGCCCTTGTTCAGAACACACAGTATGACCTTCTTTGAGGCCAGTCCTGTTGACAGTGACAATTATCTGTTCCTTGTGCCACCAGGACACTGATTCTGACGGCTGTGCTCTTTTGTCACCTGACTCTCTGAAATTAGTACTATGAGGGAACTAGAAATACCTCTCTGAGGGGGCTCCTAATATTCAGGAAGCTTGTGGTGTCGTAAGTCCTGGAGGTTGGCCTGAGGAAATCCTCACTGTCTTCAGTACTGGGAATAAATTATAGTCTACGGCATGTAGGGGTGGGGTTAAAGATATCTAAGTTAAAACTATGTCTGGGGTTTGAGTATTTCTGGGTCTCATGGTGCCCAGAAACTGGGACTGAGGGTGTGGCATACCATCAGACTTAGGCATCGGCTTTGTTTGTGCAGTTCTGGGCTTCCACAGAATGACAGGTCTGGTGGTGTCTTCAAGGTTCAGGTTTCTATATCTTCAGGTTGTGTTCTAACTGCCTTGCAACTTGCTAAGAGAAGCAGCTATTGTAGCTGCTCAATGTTTCTAAAGAAGCCATAGTACTCAGCCTCCATGGGGTTGAGCAGATACAAGCCTTGGGACATGAAGTTTTCCTATGTGTCTTCACGTGCTGGACACTCAATGAGTTTCTGGGGCTCCTGGGCTTTTCCTGTGACTTTGTGTCATACTGGTTCAAGAGTGATTTTGGAACTTGGTGTTGATCTAGGTTTTGCGGTAATGGGAAACAGAAGATAATCCTGTGACTTCTGGGGAACTGAAACCAGGCTAGATCCTCCCATAATTTGAAAGCACTATGAAACAATTTCTGGAAATTGCCAAACCTGGAGATTCAAAAGATGACCCAGACTTCTCTTCTCTCGAGCATTCCTGGATATAATGATGTGAACACAAGGAACGTAGTTCTGGGAAGTTCAGTAATGAACTGGTCTTTGGCACTTGGGTGGGCTGAGTCTTCAGATCCTGGGAACCCAGATATTGCCCTACCAAGGACCTGTGTTTCTTAGTCTTAAGGCTTGATCTGGTCAAAATATGGAGTAGTGTGTGTTGTCTTTGGGCAACATTACTAAATCAGCTTTCCCATTGACTTTGTCCCATTGTTTGATAATATTCCTGACCCTGTCCCATTTTTGGTTTTAGGAAAACTATGTAAAAGGTGCTTTATTTATATCTTATTTCTTTAGTTTTTATTTCTTCATATCTTATTCTTTATTTCTTAGACTTGCTTGTATCAGCATTCAGCTTCTGTTAGCACTGCTGATCCCATTTTATCGTGTCTTCTCTAACTTCTCATCCCATGATCTTATCTCTCTGTGGAACCTGACACTAAAACACAACCTTCTGGTCTAGGAACAGGGATGGCAAGGATGGATGCATGGCTAGGTCCTTAATTTGTATGTAAATAAATTTTTTATAAATAAGAGAATCCAGGCCAAAGGTAAGGATAACGGAAGAGACAGAAGATCTGGAGCTAAGTAACATAGGATAACCAGATTCTAAAGAACTCTTTATTTTTCAACATTTGTTTCATTGGCTTCTCTTCTCTGCTACATACAGTGTATTGCTAATTAGAAAAATTCTATTTGTTATAAGGAATTATGGTTGTGATACCTGCTAATGTACCATTATTTTGTTTTCTTATTTGGGACATGTCTTTACTTTTTTTCCGTTTCACAATTCAGGTTACTACTTCAGCTTTTATGTGCCCATATAAATATAGTAGTTCTTAGTTGGTGGATGATTTTTGTCTCAGTATTCTTGTGTCTTGGTCTTAAAACTCTGACATGTCATTTGAGTAGTTATGTTTGTAATTCAGTATGTATTTGGAGTGTTTTTGAGCCTGAAAATATAATCAAGATATCCTCCTCCTTATTCTGAAAGAACTCATAATATTCCCAAGAGAGCAGGGCTTAAGTAATTGAGAAGGGCTTCCTCTGGAAAGTCATTCTCCATTGCACAGAGAGAATGGAAACCATAATAATGGGGAGTTTGAAAGGAGCCTGTAGTCCCAGCAATGTATAACACTGAAGAGGGTGTTGGTTTTATGCCAGGAGTTAGGGCATACAAGAGAAACTAATTCAGACCAAGTCCCCTTTACAAATGAGGGAACACTTATAAAATTGCCACATATAGCCCAGTGGCAGTGGTACACACCTTTAGTCAAAGAACTATGAAGGAGATGTAGGCAGATCTCTGTGATTTTGAGGCCAGCCTGGTCTTCACAATGAGTGTTAAGACATCAGAGTTACAAGGTAGAAACCCTGTCTCAAAAAGAAAAATCCCACAAATTATTATGCATGGCCCCAGTTTCTGAAGAAACACATTATTCAGAATAACACTAGCTAACATAAGTATTTAAATGTATTGAACGCTGGAGGCAAGGTTTGACTCCCCTCCACGTCCCCTAACAAGCCCCACCAACATTGTAATTCCGAACACATGTGCAGCAGGCCTAATAATGGATTCACCTGACTTGGTTACCTTGCTTCTTACCCAACGAGTACACTCGTTGTCAAGGGTAGAAAAAACACTTTTTCCTGCTCTGCCCTGTCCAGTACTATCAGTTGGAAGAATAATGAGTTAGAGAAGGCTCAAAAATTTACCGATGTCAGAGTCTCGGGTTAAAGACGATTGTCTGCGTGTATTTGTGTATGTGTGTTTGTGTCTATGGGTGTGTGCTTTTACAGTTATTCCTTTTGAGACTAATAGACAAAAGTCTGCTCCTCAGAGACCCCAGAAGTGTGGCAGCCTCCACCTGAACACAGATCAGAGGGTACATTTGGGCCCAAGCCTAGATCCATTGGAATGATTTGAGTTTTAGGTGGCCTTTCGCAATTCCCATGAGACTCACGGCTCAGACCTGAGAACCTGGATCCCTAACAGGTACACACAGCTGCCTTGAGCATTGTGGTATATTCAACAGGAAGACTGAAAGATGCTTGGTTTGGTTGGGTCTGGGTGGTGTATTGGCCTGGGGAGAAGAAAGAGTTTGCGACAGACCTGATGATAGCTCATAATGGTGTCCTGGCAATGCCTAGGAGACCGATAGGTTGGAGATGCAAGCACACTGCCTGGTAAACAAGGTGGCAAAAGGCATGTAATGTTTCTCTTTTGTATCTGTCCTTCTGTCAACAATGAGACCTGGGCCGCCTGACACTGAAGGTGAAATTGGGATCCTGGATCTTTATAGGCACTGTTGTCGATGAAGTGTGGCAGAATTCACCTGAACCAAGATGGTATGGAATCTGAAGTAACCAGCCTGGATAAACTAGCAAGTTTGAGGATTTTTGCTGAATTTCTCAACTTCCATCAGAATGTTGTTTCAGACCTGAATAACTGGAGCCCTCACAGGCACACAAAGCGGCCTTGTGCTTTGCCCTTTTTCCATTGTAAGGCTTCTTCTGCCAAGAAGGTTAGCATTTCTGTGTCTAGAGCCCCATTGAAATGAGTGGTGATATTTGGTGAGGTAGCTCCCAACTTCCGATGTGACCAAAGTTCTGTGACACGACCACACAGCTTCACTACATCCCAGTTTTCACCTGAGGCATTCTTGGCAGTCCTCCTTGTCCTGGAAGTTTGGATTTCAGCTGGTTTTCCAAGTATCAGCACACCCTGTTCTTGCTTGACAGGTCTAGTGATCTCCTGAGATGGGCAGAGTCAAGGAGAATTCAGCAGGATATCTGGGGAGGTCCAAGTCAAAATGTCCTAGCTGAGCCACAGGAGGGCAGTGTCTAGTCCCGGATACCGAAGTCTGTTTTTTGTTTGTTTCTGTAGAAGTTTGTGGCATGGGTTTTCTGGAGCATTCCTTAGGACCTATACATCAACTTCTCAGCTTCCCAGGTGCCCTGAATTGAATGGAATTTCCCAGGGATTGCAATAGAGGAGCTCTTTGTTTTGTGACCCATGGTCCTGGATCTCCCACCCACTCCCAACCACACCTTCACCCCTGCTGAGAATCTCCTTAACTGCCTGCATGCCCACAAGTTTCCTAGCCTGTAAGCAATGCTGCCAACTTGGAACTAGTATTCTTTTTTTACTCAATAAAGGTCATACAGAGTTGTCCAAGGGACCAAGTTACTTTACATTCTTGGTGCACTATTGTCATCAGGTACAATTATTTTGCAGATTCTGCGAGCACATCCCTGTGTTTCAGTGTACATAGCCAGCCCTCTAAGAAACACTTCTGGGTCTTGCTAGAGAGGGATGACTCAGGTACACTGCCTTCCTGTCAGCCCTGGTGTGGTGTGGAGAAAATCAGGGTGCAGTTGATCCTTGTCCCACAAGGCTAAGTACTGTCACAGTGCTGTCCCAGCACCAAAGAATTTTGTTCTAAGGTGGAAGCACAACCTCCCAGGTCTTGAGGCTGCTGTGTCTGTCAGGATTGTTAGGATCATCTTGCAAGTTACTGCATATCTGGTTGAATCAGCATTGAGGAAGGGAAACTTATTCCACATGCCAGTGTGCACATGGCCACCCACAATCTCCAGAGCTTTTGGATGAAGCTCACCAAGAAGCTCACACCGCTCACTTGCAGGAACCATACATGCTACAAAGAACCTTTTTCATGTCTGTGCGAAAATTCTCAGGGCAAAACAGCCATTATTGTCATATGTGTTTTATCCATTTTATTCTCTTCCTACCGTCCTCATTCCCTCCTCGCTCATCTTTGTCTACCTCCTATTCTCTATGACTTTCTTTTTCTTCAGTTCTTTAAATTTTTTCATCAGAAAATTAGGTTCTCTTTGAGCTTGGCTAGAGATGGAATTCAGGATTGCTGACCTGAAAGAAAGCATTTCTGCTCCAGAACCACATCCCTGGTACCTTAAAATTTGTCTGAGTTGCACAACCATGGACATTTGCATCCTCTTTTTTGGGTACACAGGGCAAGTAGCCCAAGACATTCCCTAGGCTCACTACACCCTATGTGACTGCTTCTCAGTAGAGCCATCTTCTGCTTAGAAGAAGTCATTTACATTGTTCTGAGTAGTGCTAAAAGTGTCCAGGCAGGCACTGTACCTTGCTGGCAGGTTTGGCTCTCCATGCCTCCCTTAGAATACCTCCTACTGTGATTCTCAACATCCAGGGAGGAAGTATACTTGTCAATTTGCCTGATTTGTACACCTTACCTATCATAAAGGGAGAAGACCCAGAATGAAGGGTCAAAAAGCACTTTTATCTTGCTCTTCCCTGTCCAGCGATATCTTGTGCAAGAGTAATTAATTAGAAGGGGCTCAAAAAGTAACAGGTGGCAGAATCTGGGGTCCAAGAAGACTGTGTGTGTCTGTGTGTGTGTGTGTGTTTGTGTGTGTTCATACTTGTTGAATTCACTGTTGAGGAATCTATGCCCCAGAGATCCCTGATAGTGCCAGAAAATATGCTGAGCGAAGCAGTCGTATTTGTCATCTCAGAGTTGTCTGTTAATGCCAGGTTTCTGTAGGTGAGGACCTTTGGTGCTCCAACCCTCAGCACTAGCTTAAGTAGTCATAATATCTGGATGTGTCCATGTATTGCTGTGACCAGTTATGGCTCAGTTAATGAGACCAGTTACATGGCAACAGTATGAAAGGTGGCAGGAACAGTTCTGTGGAGTGGCTGACATGGCACTTCTGAGAACTCAAAGCACTCACAACGTGAGGGACCTCCTTTTGCAGCATCAGAGCAGCTGACTCCAGGAGCCTTGACAGAGAGGAAGAAATGGAAAGAAATGTTGGGAATGTCTCCATGAGGCAGGAAAAATGGTGTTTTTCTAGGGGCCGACGTGGACAGTCTTACCCCATGGAGTTGCGTCTCTATAGACTCTCAGCTCATGAAAGGAAGTGTATAGCCATGGTAGTGAAAACAGTTTCCCAAGTGAACCTGGTATATCATGTGTTTTACAGACAGGCCTAACTTCTCAGGATGAACTGACTATGACTGTACATATGAGAGAGGAAAATAGATGGGAGGGAGCAAGGAAAAGAAAGAGAGGAGACAGAGAGTGATGGAGAGAGTCAGAGATAGAGACAGAGAGAAGGAGAGTCTCTGTGGAGCTGGTGGGTGATTTTTGAGATTGTTGCTATTTTTGCCTGCATCCTGGTGGTCAGAACCATTCTCGCATGACATCAGTATGGCCAGTTATTCCTATTCCTTGATTGTAGGACACAGGAGAGAAAGGAAGAAGAGAACTTGAGAGTTTCCTATGAGGATGCATGGCTGAAGATTGCTTCATGCTTTCTGGTGGGACCAGTACAGAATGTATGTTTTCCCTTGTATCTATTGGCCCATTGATACCACTAGAATCTTATCAGAGAGCTCTGCGTTTGATGTGTTCTTTGCCTTGGCCAAAGGTAGGATGGTGTCCACAGAAGACACAGAATAATAGAAATCTTAGAATGACTTGGGGATTTAGAGAAAGAAAAGATAACCTGTTATCCTGACTGGATCCTTTTGGGGGGGTTTGTTAGGCTGGGGAGAGGAGATAGGTTGGGACTGACTTGGAGATTGCTCATGATTGCCTGCCAATGCCTTGGTTGTGGAACCATGTCCATGCCCTGATAGGCAAGGTAGCGGGTGAGATGTAAATTTTCTCCTTTTGCCACATCCTTGTCCCCACAACAGGGTCTTGGACAACCTGTCTGTACAGGCAAAGTGTGGCTACATCCACCTGATTGGCTATGGCAGGTTAGGGACCAACCTGGATTCATTCTCTAGAAGATTTGAGTTTTTTGGTAGCCTTTCTCACCACCCATCAGATTTAGTGCTTAGACATGAACAACTGGATTCTCACAGATACACACAAATTCCTCTGGTTTTTTCCATTGTCCTTTACTGACACTTCTTCTGCTAGGTGGAAAGGTGATTGTGAGCCTACATCCTGACTGAGGCTTGTGGTTTTATTTTCTGAGACTTCTGCCTATCTTTCCATGCATGTAGAGTTTTGTGATACTACTACCTTACTGACTTACCAACCCAGGGCCTCCTAGGTAGGGCCTTCTTGTAAGGGGGACTTGACCTGGAAGCTTGGTTGTGGCCATGGTCACAAAGTTGCAATACACCCAAATCTGGAGGGGCAGTTTTAGTGAACATTCTGGTAGGTCGAGTCAAGGAGAATTCCCTAGGATCTCTGGTGACACCCAAGTTGGGATGTTCTGGTTAGGCTATAAGAGGACAGTGTCCAGCCCTTGTTTCCTAAGTCCATGTTTTTGTGTTTGAGGCCATTCTCCTGTGTTTCAGATTAGCAGGGGTATTCTATAGCACTCCCTTCAGTTTCTAGGCCAAATTTTCTGTACCTCTCCACACCCTTGATTGAGTGAAGTGACTCAGGACACTGAAGGTGAGGAATTCCTGTGTTCTGGGTTCTGTGACTCACAGATTCTGAAAGTACTACCCATCCTCATCCCCACCCACCCCTGTCTGAAAGCCCCTCACCTAGCTGCATGCTTACATAAACTTTTAGCATCCTCTGTGGTGGACTGCATCTAGAGAACCGTCTCTGGGCCAATCTTGGTGTATGAGTTTAGCTGCCTCTTGGAGTCTAGAGGTAGCTGGTTATTGTTGTATTTTTTCACAGAAAAGGAAAGAGGGAGTGGTCCCATGGCATGAATTATTTGGCATTTTGATCCACAACTATTGTTATGTGGAAGGGTTTTCCTGGTCCTGCAAGTGGTTATCTGAGCTTCTCTGTACAGTTCCAGCTGCCTAAGCAGCACCTCTGTTCCTGGACGGACAGGACTCGCTTCGGTCTCCTGCAGCCTTGCTGGCCCAAGTGAAGGGTGTGAGAAAGCAGCATCCAGGGGATCCTTGACTCTTGAGGCTGAGTACTGCCCCAGTAAAAGCCAGGTGTCATGAGGGTTGTCAAGCACCAAACAGGAAGCACAGCCTCCCAGGTCTTGAGGTACATTTGTTTGTAGGCATTGGGGATCTCTTTGCTAGGGACTCTGCAACTGAGGCTTCATTTGGCTTTAGGCAGGGAAACTTATTCCACATGACAGGCAGGTTTCATTGTCATCCACTGGCACCTAAATTTCAGGTGAGCATCAACATTAGCAATCAGACCTCACTTCTCATACCCGCACACACTGCCAGCATCTCGTCTAAGCTGTGATCCGATTGTCAGGGCCACATACCCATTGTGGTCCTGTGAGTTTTATACATTTCACTCACTCCCTACCATCCTCATTCTCTCCTCTCTCCTGTCTTTCTGCCATATCTTCTCTCTTTTATTCTTTTCTTTCTTTTGTGTTCTCTTCTGAACTTGTCTGCAGGTATCTATCAGTGGTCAATTCAGAATTGTCTGGGAAAGACAGGTTTTTTTTTTCTTAGAGAAGATGCTTCAGGGTGCCAAAACTAAGCAGTAGCTCATGTAGGCATACTGTCTGGGTCTTCCTTGGATTGTTGTGAGTCCTTGTGGCTCAGTCAAATTAGACCCGAGACATGAATACAGTATTGAATGTGACAGTACCACTCCCTGGGAGTGACCGGTCTGTCACAACTGAGAACTCAATTCAGGTCCCGCCTGAAGGACCGCCCTATGAGCATCAGAGAGGCTGCGTGAAGGATGTGTGACAGAGAGTGAGAGATGGAAATCAATGTTGGTCTGTCTCCTGGAGGCAGGGAAAATGTTCTTTGTAGGGGCTGTCATCCCCATGGAGCTGGGCCTCTGTGGACTCTCAGCTCATGGAAGAAATCGTTCCTTTGGGATAGTGCAAATCATTTCCTATTGAATAATGTATATCATCTGGTATCCAAACAGGCAAATCTGTCCTGGATGCACTGGCTTTGTATGTATACATGAGAGAGGGAGATAGAGAGACTAAGAAAGAGATGAGACAGAAGGTGATAGGCAGATAGATAGATAGATAGATAAGATAAAGATAAAGATACAGAGAGATAGAATGAGAGGAAATTTCCTGTGAAATTATTGGTATATCTGCCTGGACCTTGGTGATCAAATCCATTCTTTCACATAACAGCTTTATGGCCTCTCACTCCTGTTACTTGGTGCTAGGCCAATGGAGAGAAGGGGAAAAGAAAGCATGATAGTTTTCTGTGAGGATGTCTTACTTTGCTATGAAGTTGCTATTTAGGACAGCTGTGTGGTTGAGCTAGGGGCATCCTGGTGGGACCATTTAGGACAGTGTATTTTTTTTTGTGTCTCGATGCCAGTAGATCCACTTGAATCACTTCAGAAAGCTCTGAGTTACCTGTGTGCCTAGCCATGGCCACATGAAGAGATATGTCTTCAGAGGACACAGAATGATCCATATATGAGAGCACCTTGGGGATTTTAGAGAAAGACAACGTTGCCAAGTATCCTGAGTGGTGCCCTCTTGTTTGGGTGTAGTGTGGATTGGTTGTTGGGCTGGGGAGAGGAGATAGGTCATGACACACCTCGACATAACTCATAATGGTTGCCTGACAATGCCAGGAGACAGTTATGCTTGGGTCTAAGCCCACTACCAATAGGCCAGGGGGTGAGTGGGACGAAATGTCTATTCTTATACATATCCTTTCCCCACAACAGGGTCATGCACTGCCTGCCTCTTCAAGTGAAGTGTAGGTGGATGCTCCTGGCTTCTGGTGGCTGCTGCTATGGATGAACTTTGGGAGCATCCTCAGAACTCAGATGGAAGTTTTCCTGAAGGCTCCAGCTTTGATTCATGTGCAAAAAGATGAAAGCATTTGGGTGACCTTTCTCATCACCCATTTGACTCAGGGGTCAGACCAGAGCAACAGGACCATCACAGGTACACACAGACGCCATTTTGCTTTGCCATTTGTTCATCAAGGGTGTCTTCTTTCGCCATATTGGAAGGCAGTTCGATGCCTGGGACCCCAATGAGGTTAAAGCCTCTTCCTGAGGCTTCTGCCCACCTTCCCTTGTAAATGCAGCTATTTGATAACACTACCTTGCTGCTGTATGGGCCCAGCTTTAGCCTAGGATGGCCTCGTTGTCAGGAAGCTTTCACCTAGAAGGTTGGTTATTGCCATGGTCAGCCAGTGTCATCACACGCAAGTCTGGCCTGGAAGCTTTAGTGGTCACCTTGGTGTGTGGAGTAAAGTAGAATGCAACAGGATTTCTGGGCAGGCCCAAGTCAGAATGTCCTTGTTTGGCCACAAAGGGGCAGATTCCAGTCCCTGGCACATGAGTCTATTTTTTGTGTCTGAGTCGTCTCTTCTGTGCTACAGATTGTCACGTGTTTTCTGGAGCATCCCCTTTGAACTAGGAAGCAGTTTCTGAGCCTCCTAGCACACTGAATGGAGGAAAGTATCTCAGTGAAGTGCCACTGAGAACCCCATGGTCTGTGAACCCACAAGGGCTGAGCCTAACAAACATCCATAACCCTGTTCCTGCCCTAACCTCCACCTTAAACCCACTCACCTACCTTCAAGCCACACCCACACAAACTTTCTTCTATCTCCAGAAGCTGATTGCCTCTAGAAAGCCAGCCGAGATGACTAAAGATGTTGAACAGTTCTTTGAGTATTTTTCAGCCGTTTGAGATTCCTCTTTTGTGAATTCTTTGTTTAGATGTGCACCTCACTTTTAATTAGGTTATTTGTTTTGTTGACATGTAGCTTCTTGCATTTTTATTTATTTTGCACATTTGGTCTCAACTGTAAGTAGAGTTGGTGAATATCTTTCCTCATTCTGTAGGCTGCAGTTTTTGCCTATTGACAATGTCTTTTTTTTCCTTAAAGAAGCTTGTCAGTTTCATGAGGTCCTCGTATTAATCTTTGATCTTAATTTCTGACCTTGTGGTGTTCTGTTAAAAAAGTTACCTCCTGTGCCACTGCTCTCAAGGCTATTCCCCCTTTCTCTTCCGTCAGATTGAGTATATCTGTTTTTATAGTGATATCTCAGATCCACTTTGACTTGAGGTTTGTATTCAGTGATAGATATGGATCTATTTGCATGCTTCTACCTCAGACATCCAATTAGACCAGCACCATTTGTTAAAGCTGCTTTCTTTTGTCATTGTATGTTTTTGGCTTCTTTATCAAAGATCAGATGTCCCTAGGTGTCTGGATATATATCCGGAAACTTTATTCAGTTCCATTGTTTGTCATGTGTGTTTTTGTGTCAATACCATTCAGTTTTTATTACTATGTCACTGTAGTACATATTGGGACCATGGTTGTTGATACCTCTAGAAGTTCATTTATTTTTCAAGGTTATTTTAGCTATCCTAAATTTTTTTGCTTTTCCATATGAAGTTGTGTAATGTTCTTTTCATATCAAGAAAGAATTGTATTGTGATTTTGATAGGGATTTTATTGACACTCTTGATGACTTTTAGTGAAATGGCCCTTTTTACTATGTTAATACAACCCACCCAAGATAACGGGATATCTTTCCATCTTTTGAGATCTTCAATCATCCTCTTCAAGGATATAAAGCTTTTGTCATTCAAGTCTTTCACTTGCTTGGTTGCCCAAGATACCATATGTTATTTGTAGCCATTGTGAAGAATATTGTTTCTGTTATTTCTTTCTCTGTCCATTTGTCATTTATATATAGGAGGGCTACAGAATTTTTTGAGATTATCTTGTGTCTAGCTACTTCACTGAAGTTGTTTACTACCTATAGGAGTTCCCTAATCCAGTTTTTGAGGTCATTTATATATAATATAATATCATCTGCAATTAAGGATATTTTGACTTTTTTCTTTTAAATTCATATTCCCTTGATGTCCATCTGTTGTCTTATTGATCTAGCTTGAACTTTAAGTACTATAGTGAATATGTAAACATGGATGGTACATCCTGGTCTTCCTCCTAATTTTAGTGGAATTGCTTTGTATTTATTGCTCTTTCCATTTATTATATGGAATTTCTCTCCATTTAATTTGGTGCTTGCAGTAGGCTTGGTGTTTATTGCCTTTATTAAGTTTCGGTATGGCCTTTGTATCCCAAGTCTCTCCAATGGGTTTATTATGAAGGGTTGCTTCATTTTGTCAAAAGCTTTCTCACAATCTAGTGAGATGATCATGTACGTTTTCTCTATCAATTTGTTTATGCAGTGTCACTTCATCATAAATCACAGTCGTAAAGCACTGACTGATTTTCGTATGGTGAACCATCTCTTCATCTCTGGGATCAAGCCTCCTCAATAATGGTGGATAACCTTTTTAATGTTTTCTTGGGTGTGGTTTGTGAATATTTTTTGAGTACATTTGCATCTATGTTCATGAGAGCCATTGCCATATAATTCATTTTCTTTGCTGAGTCTTTGTGAGGTTTGGTATTAGCATAACTGTGGCCTCATAGATTGAGTTAGTCAGAATTCATTCTGCATCTATTTTGAAGAATAACTTGAGGAATTTTGGTGTTAACTCTTTAAATGTCTGATAATTGTGAGCTTAAATCAACTGGCTCTGGCCTTTTATTGATTATAAGTCCATTACTAGCCTCTTGTATTTCCTTGAGAATTATAGGTGTGTTTAAGTTGTTTATCTGATCTTGATTCAACTTTTGTAGGTGGTACCTAACGAGAAAATTTTCATTTCTTTTGGATTTTACAATTTTGTGAGTACATTTTTTAAGGTGTGACCTATTGATTCTTTGGATTTCTACAATGTGTATAGTCATAACCTCCTCTTTTCTGATTTTATTGATTTTGTACATTTTTTCTCTGTCTTTTAAGTAGTTTACCTAGGTGTTTGTCTACCTTGTTGCTTTTGTCAAAGAACCAGGTCTTTGTTTCATTGATTCTTTGAATTGCTCCCTTCGTTTCTATTTTGTTGATTCCAGCCCTAAGTTTGAATAATTCTTGACATCTACTTTTTTTGGGTATACTTTCGTCTTTTTGTTTTAGTTCTTTCAGATATGCTCTTAGTTTGCTAGTATATGAAGTCTCCACTCTTTTCTGGTAAACACTTGGTACTATGAATTTTCTCTTTATCATGTCGTAATTTTGGATATGTTTTACAGTCATTTTCGTTGAATTCAGGAAATTTTTTAATTGGTTCCTTTATTTCTCTCTTGACCCACTTGTCATTATATAGAGAGTTTTTGAGTTTCCCTGAATTTGTATGTCTTCTGCTGTTGCTGTCGTTGAAGTTGTGCATTAATCAATGGTGATCTGATAGGATGCAGGGGGCTACTTCAATTTTCCTGTATGTATCGAAGATTGCTTTGTGGCCAATAATGTGGTCAACTTTTAAAGTGAGAAAAGATGTTGAGAAAAAGATGTATTCTTTTGTCTGGGTGAAACATTCTGTAAGTATATGTTAGGTCCATTTAGTTTATAACATTTGTTAGTGTCAGTATTTCTCAATTATTTTTTTTGTATGGATGGCTTGTCAGTCTTTGAGAATTTGGGTATTGTAATCTCCCACTATCAGATCGTGAGGGTCTCCCACTATCAGTGTGTGAGGGTCAATGTGTTTATTTAAATTTTGCATTGTTTCTTTTACAATTGTTGGAGCCCTTTTACAAATTTTAGGGGCATAGGTGTGAAGAACTGCAATGTCATCTTTGTGGAGTTTTGGTTTACTGAATCTGAAGTGTCCTTCTCCATGTCTTCTAATTAATTGTGGATATTAGAAATGGCTACAACAGCTTGGTTCTTAGGTCCATCCTCTGGGTAAATCTTTTCCCAATGCTTTACTCTGAGGTAATTATTTATCTTTGTTTTTTGAGGCGTGTTTCCTGTATGCAGCAGAAGGCTGGTTTCTGTTTTCAAATCCATTCTATTAGTCTATCTCTTTTTGTTGGGAATTATGAATCTTGACACCATTAATCTTGAAGGATGTCAATGACCAATGATACTTAGCTCCTGTTATTTTGTAGTTATTGTTGATGTGTGTGTGTGTGTGTGTGTGTGTGTGTGTGTGTGTGTCAATTCTTTTGAATTTGAGGCGTGAGATTATTTCCTGTGATTTCCTGATTGTAGTGAATCTCCTTGTTTTGGAGTTTTTATTTTACTCCCTTTTGTGGGCAGGATTTGTTGAAAGGTATTGTTAGAACTTGATTTTATCATGAAATATTTTGATTTCTCAGTGTATACTTGACAGTTTTGCTTGAAATAATAGTCTAGGCTGGCATCTGTGTTCCCTTAGAATATGTAGTTTTTCTGTGTACGGTTGGACTTTATGGTATCCATCAAAAAGTTAGGTGTAATTTTAATAGATTTACATTTGTATGCCATTTGTTATTTTCTGTTGTAGCCTTTAGTATTCTTTGTTGTTCTGTATGTTCAGTGGTTTCACTTGTAAGTGGCAAGAGGACTTGCCTTTCTGGTCCAGTCTAATTAGTATTCTTTAAGCTTCTTGTACTTTTATAGGCATCTCTTTCTTTATATTTGGGAAGTTTTGTTCAATGATTTTGTTGATTATTTTAAATCTATAAAGTTTCTGAGTTATCTAAGTCCTGTTAAAAACTAGACAACAGTCTACCACCTGTACTAATTCTGTACAAAATTGAGTTTGTTTCTTGAAACTTCTCTTTGAAATTATTTTTAAATATCCTGTCATCAAGCTTAGCAGCAAGAGCCTTTATTGCTGAAAGAATACACTGGCTCTTTTCTGGGAGATGCTTCTCTTCGGATGTTGCCCATATTGATGAGTGTCTACAGCTGCAATGACTCGGCTCTCACCGAGCCAACCTATCTAAATCTGAGGGCAACAGTTGTTGGATGTACAGGCATTCATAATGTTGCACAGAAATCAGATAACAGCCGAGATCAAACAGCTGCAAGGAAAGCAGGTTCCTTGGCTCCACAACTCTGAATTCCCATGGTTAGCTGCTGAAAATAGAAGTCTAATTTACGTTTCAATCACATCTTCCCACTAATGACTTCACAATGAAAACTATGGCAAAAATGCTGGCAGTTTAAAAAAATCTGATTTCACAATAATTGAACACCATTTGTTGTCATGACCATATGCCACTGAGACAGTGAAGGTGGCTACATGTGGTTTAAGCCTAGTAAAAGCTAGAGAGATAAAAATAGAAAGGACCCTGGGTATATATCCAACATAGAGACACCACATGATATAGATAGCTGCAGGACCTTATATGTTCAAATACACTGGGAGGAGAATTTTTTTAATATAAAAATATGCACCTCGGTTCTCATTGTTTGGATTATTCATTTATTTATTTACTTTTGTAACATGGTATCATATATTCAATACTGGCCTTCACTTTATTATGTATATGTGACCACTCTTGAAATCCTGACCCTCTTACCAGTCCCTTTCCAGTGCTAGGGTTAAATGTATTTTCCATGATACATAATCAGGTCAGTACTGGGGATCAACCCCAGAGCTTTGTGAAAGCTAGGCCTGCACTGAGCTACCTGTTCAGCCCACATTTTTGAATCATTTTTTTATGAATTTACATTTTGTTTATGTGTGTTTTTCTGAGTGAGCATGTGCCATAAGTATGTGATGGAAGAGACCAGAAGTGAGCTCCCGAATCCCTGCATCTGGAGTTACAAGCAGTTGAGAACCAAGTATTGTTGGTGTTGGGAACAAAATTTGGGTATTCTGGAAGAGCAGAAATTATTCTTAACCATTGAGCCACCTTCCCAGGCCCATCTTCTGACTCTCAATGCCCATAGTATACTGGATATTGAACTTGTAGGCTGGCTTTAATCTACAGCCAGATGAACATCAGGCCAAATGACATTTTCTGTGGCTGATTTTATTTATTTTTTGTTGGTGTCTAGTTTACTCTAAGATGGAAATAAATTTTCCACGTAGCCAATTTTCCAAGGTCAGATACTTGGTGTGTAGCAGGGGGAGGTGTGAAGTCTTTAAAACTAACTATATCCTTCCAAAGGACCAGACATGTCCTTGCTGTGAGACACAGGTCTATTTTATAACTCATTTTGCTGTAGAAAATTCAAAATGATAGATGAAGGAACGCTGTGAAATACAGTGAAAAATACTTTCCTTAATTGATAACTGTAGGACACACCTAGTAATTCCACTTATACTTCATTAATGACTACATTAGTAAGGCAGAGTTGGTCATACTGGTACTGTGCACCTTTCCATTCTGTATAATAAAATATCTCTGTTACAAATTACTATTGTTGACAACATTATTGAGTGTGGAGGTTATTTCCCATCTTTTCAGAGCAACCTTAGAGATATCAGAGGTAAACACTTGATATGAAAAATATAGACACTAAATATACTGGTATAATCTTCTCTGTTTGCTAAAAATAATTCTATAGATTGTATTATCATCTCAATTCTAGATGCTATTTATTTAGAAAACATTGAATATTGGCATTAGATAAAAAATATACTCAGGTTACATAGATGTGTCAGCACTTGAGAGCACTGATTTGTCTTCCTGGGAACCTCAAACACCTGTGTACATCTATGCACAAGCAAACATGTACACTTTCCCAACATGTGTACACACACACACATACACACACACACACACACACACACACACACACACATACACTGGTTTGGATTGAGATTAATAGAGTTGATAGGAAAAAATCTGGCTATTTTCTCTGTGTATCTCAAACATACTCATCTTCAAGCAGTGGACTGGGAATACTTTTTTGAAGATGAACTTTCTCTCTTTTTTGATGCATCCTGTCACTAAGAATTTTTATACTTCCTTTCTTCATTTAAGGAATACTTCAAGTCCACTTATTTCAGTATGTTCACTTACATCCCTGCTCTAAATTGGGTTTGGGAAGAAGGGCTGTTCGGCATAGAAATAGGATTTCTGGCATATACCACCTGTCTCACCCTTTAAACTGAGCCTATTTTAAAATTAAAGTATTATGCATTATTACATTTAATTTGTATTAAGAGACTCTAACAAGCTGTGTACATTAAACTTTTATTGGATATAGAATCTTAATATGTAGGCCTAACTTGTCTGGAATTCCCTATGTAGACCAGGTGGCCCTGAAACTCACATAGATCCATTCCACTGTGCCTAATGACTGCAGTGACATGGGCCACCGCAACTCTAAACACTGTTGTCATTAGGTCTCTTAAATGTTAATCGTTCCCTTGCATTCATACCCTCCACTCCCCTGAAAGTCA
This sequence comes from Cricetomys ansorgei, assembly GCA_026225945.1. Taxonomy (NCBI): domain Eukaryota; kingdom Metazoa; phylum Chordata; class Mammalia; order Rodentia; family Nesomyidae; genus Cricetomys; species Cricetomys ansorgei. Next base: position 117,120 of record JAMJFZ010001458.1, read on the forward strand.
TGAAGCCCGGGTCTCTACTCACTTTGTTTCTGAAAATAAACTTGAATTCCTGATTCTTCTGCATTCGCCTCCAGAATACTGCAATTCAAGCAACTCCATATTGCCTAGGTCCCTTTAATCTCTCTTCACTTCAGTTTTCTCACTTCCTTTCTTGCCGTGAAAAGAAATCAGGGAAGTTGCCCTGTGGCATACTTTACCTTCTGAATTAGACTGAATGCTTCAGTGCAATGGTGATTAACTTGGTTCCTATCCAGTATGTTTCTTATTAAGTATCAGTTGGACACTGACTTGCTTAATTCAATGATTTGCGGAAACATGATTTCTTAGGTAAGTCTTCTCTGAATTATTCACATCAGTAGGCATACAGTATCTTTATTTCTTCCTTCATTGGCCAGATGGGTCCCCGTGTGGAGAGTCCAATCCAATATTCTTAAAGATGTTGGTTCATCCTCTACAAACAATTACCACGAAAGTCAAGATTTCCAGGTGGACAGCTGCAATCAGTTTAATATTGCCTTGCATGCATGGTTTTCCCTGTTAATGCAAGTCTTCTACTGAAGGTGATTTCTAATGAGGTATGGAAGATGTAGACTAAGGCGTATTTGTAATCCATCCTAGGGGCTACAGTTCAGAGAACCCCTGAAGTGACTAGGGGTCATGTGTACTCAGTTATTTCCCTGGGGAGGAATCCATGATTTAAACAATGAAGAATACATGGTAGAGTGTGGCATGTATGCACTTAATGTACAACATAACATCTACTTCTTCTCCTTCCATTTATTTGTCTATGGTAGATTGCCCCATTCACTCACAACTATTGACAGGTGCCCAGGTTGGTGCTTGTATAACAGAGAAGAGGAATCTGTTCAAGTGTGCTCTGTTGGCTTCTCATGTGTGTGAGCAGAGAAGATCTTTGATTGCTAAACATGTGGCCAGCAGCTGATCTGTAAATTTAGTTCCATAGCCTGCTCCTGGTGAACCTCTGAGAAGTTTGACATGCAAATTCGTCAGTTGTCAGCAACACAGAGGCTCCCTGAGTTCTGATTGGCACAGAGATAGGACAGGATTTCTCTAAGGAAGCAAGACTTTGGCCTTTTTCTCTGGGCATCACAAGAGATCTCAATACTGAAGAGATAGCCTCTGAAGATTCAGTTGTAAAGGAGGTGGATTTAGAAGGCCTGTTGGATTATGAAAGCATTCTCCAAATGAAAATGCCAATTTTCTAAGATATCAGAGATAAACATCTGTCCTGCTTTCTTGTGGCAAAAAAGCTATGGGAGCATGGGAGCTTCTGAGGATGGATGTCATTTTATGTATTGTCTGTGTATATGTGTGTGTTTCTGTGTTTCTGTGCTAGGAGAAGTATTCAAAACAGCATGTGCTATGCATTGTATGAGTTTTAATCCTTGGAAGACATCTGTCTTCTGATTAGTAGCAGAGAGCACAAGGGGTAGATCTGGTAGTGAGAGGAGATGCAAGGAGCTGGGAGATATGGGGGGAGGGGGAAGGATGTTCTGCATGTATTATATGAGGTAATAAAAACACATTAAATACTTGAAAACATGCAGAATGAATGTGGTGCAAATTTAGGTGTCAATAAAGATGAGAAAGTTTTTCTTTTCCGCAAACTTTTATAATAAAACTAATTTCTGGTGGTAAACCCAGTTTACTTGATCTGCATCAATTTTATGTTTTATTTACTAAATCTATGCTAAAACAAAAAGAAGAAACATACAAATACCAACTTCATTGAATTGCACCTTGCTGCTTGGGTTCAGTTCCACTAATAAAGGAAGATACCTGGGGATATGAGGAACTTGATTTTATTTGGGATGGGATCTTAAGATTTGTAAGGAATTTAATACATCGCGACCTTCTTGTTTAGTTCAGTCTCCCGAGGCCAGGAAGTGTCTAAAAAAACCTTACCAAGTACACGAGAAAACACAATCTCTCAATTCCATTGTTTATCCCTGTTAGAACTGATGTACAAGAGTAGCAGCCCAGTCATAGTGTTTTTATTCAGCTTGGACAGAAAAAGGACATTTGGAAGCCCAGGGACCCGACCTGTTCTGAGGCCGGAAAAATGACTCCACAGGCATGGTTATTCTCATATTCTGGAGGGCAGGAGCCACACAGCTCTCACAGCTCTTTGTAAGGAATGCCCTACAGGAAGTTATCCTGTCATTCAGGAAGTCAGGCATCACACAGCTCTTGCAGCTTTGAGGCAGGGAAGTCTTCCCCACCTGAGCTGGAATGTTCCAATGTAACAACTCCTCTCACCTCTGCTCTGAGGGGGAGAGTTCTTCCTTAGTGTTGCAGCTCCAAAGAGATATCCTAACCTAACTGAAATGTTCAGGTTGAGTTGTTGTGTTCTTCTCTGCTTTTTCTCTTCTCTCTCTTCTCTTCTCTTCTCTTCTCTTCTCATTTTTCTCTTCTCTTCTCTTCTCTTCTCTTCTGTAGTCTTCACTGCTTCCTTTCTTTTCTCCTCTTCATGGCTGCCTCCACTTGGGGGAAAGGCCACAGTCAAAGTGGTACTCCTTAGGGAGTAGAGTACAGAGTGTTGCCCACTATATAATGTCCCTGGGGTGAGGAGCATCCCAAGGTGGGCCTCTGATTGTAGATATTTTTTGCCTTTACTTGGCCAGCCAGGAGAGGATGAAGGATCCCAGCTTAGAGCAATGAGTATTAGTTGGGCCACTTCTTTCCTGATCTTCCAGGTTGGGCCCCCTCATCCAAAACTGTAGTTGGGGTCCTGATAGTCCTATGGGTGTGCTGTCCTGTGGTGGTCTGAATCCCTTGCAGAGTATGAAGTGATCTAAGTAGCAGCTCCAAATGGCAAAAATGTCCGAAG